>APFE031697213.1:77043-106600 GCA_000404065.3 Pinus taeda
GTTCCACCATTATTATAAGCCGACTGGTTGTTGCAACCGGCTCCCACCAGTGCTGAATATTGAGTGTCATTTGCTAGAGGAACGCAATCATGATGAACACAATAAGAGCCAAAAACGGAAAAGGGCCAACGTTCGCCATCAATAGAAACAACATGACCAAGTGAAATGCAATTTCTGCATATTTATCGACAACTCGCCTCACTTGCGGGGTTCTTCGCAGTGCGGCTCCTGAGTTGGTGGAAAAGTCGATTACACTGTCAGAGCTAATCCTAAAGGAGAAAATAGTAAGAACTCTGAGTAGGATGCGATTTAAAGAGACAGATGTCGATAAGCGGCGGCCCAATAAACATTCAAACACAACGTAATTTTAGTGTTCGTACCCACCTTTGACCTAATCTCAGTCTGTTTGATATTGGAACAAGTCAGTACAGTCGTCGTTTGGGATAAATTCCTTTTCGAGACTAGAATTTGATATTCACATGCACATCTTTTGTCCTTAACCACATAAATTTTCATTGTCTTTGACATGGTCTCAGTGCTCCATACCGCAATAGACTATTATTTTTACGGTCTTTGAGTCTACCGAGGGCATAGAATATTGTTTTCACTTTTGGAATCAATCTCACATTAAGATCATAATTTTCTTAAATTTCATTGCGGGTAAATTTGACATTAAACATTTTAGACTCGTAAATTTTTCAAATTACGATTTGAATTTGACATTTAAAATGTCATTTGTATGATTTTTCCATGGTCTCAAAATTTGATGTTTCAAATTTGGATTTTCCGTTCTTTGTCTATCGGATTTATTTTTCTAAAAAAACTATTATGTAAAAATATTAAATAAAATTGTTATTTTTGTAAAATTTCACAAGTCACATGGTTTATTACTTAGTACACAATAAATATATAAGTTTAGTTTTATGACAATATGTTACATAAGTATATTTTTTGGAGGTCTAGAACACAACAAAATTATAGGTTTAACTTAGAGAGGGGTCAAATTTTTTTAGGGACAAACATTTTCTAAATTTTTGCACTCAAAAAAGAGGTTTGCATCTCAAAAAATATTTTTTTTGGGAGTTTGATAAATTCGGTGTTAAAATGGATCTAGGCTAGTATTACCCATAGCTACAGCGTGTTTCTCAATAATGGATCAAAGATGTATATTGTCATGTCAAACAAGAGCCTCATAGATCAAACTGAATGGTTTAGCATAGAGAGGGATTAAATCCCTTTAAGAAACAAACATTTCTTCAAGTTTTCCACTCAAAGAAGAGGTTTGCACCTCCAGAGATTTGATCCCTCTCAAGGCTTGATATGTAACATCCCCTAGTTCATTTTCCTTGTAAATAAATTAAGACCAATGTCATGTGACACATATTCCAAGCTGAATGGTTGGCATCACTTGTTGTTTATTAATGGGTATGGAAATTGGCAAAGACATTGACATGTCAAGAGGAAATAATTGGCATTTAATTATGAAAATAAAGAAAAATTGGAGAAAAGGAAGGTAAAGAGACATAAATATGCATGCAAGGGAAGTTAGATGAAAAAAGAAAAAAAATGAGACATCAATAATAAAAATACATCAAAGGAACAATTGCTAGTTTTTTTTGTAGTTTTGGATTCAACTCTTGTTCATTCTCTCTCTCTCATACACCCTTGCACAGTTAGAGCATTCTTGGAGCATTCTAACATTCACTTGGATTTGGAGAAAGAAAACAAAGGACGAGCAAGGAATTGATGGGCAACAGAAGAGAATATTGGATCAATAACTACATCAGGAAATTGCAGGTAACAAGTTGAATGCGGGATTTTCTTATTGGTTTTTGATGCATGATACATGCATGTGGTTCCTTCATTATGTGTTGTCATTGGCATAGAGATTTGCCTAGATTGAGAGGTTTCAATCTTGTCTTTCCATTTCCTTGATAGCCATGATGTAGTGGGTTCCCCATTTGGATTTTCTGGTTGGTTCTCAGGTTCCCTATGGTTGTGTGTTGAGATAGAATCTTTGGAGCCTTGGAACAACTTGGGTTCTTGGAGGTTGTGCATTGAGATGGTAGTTCTCTAGAGCCATATAACAACTTGGGTCCCGGGAGGATTTGGGTTGAGATATGAGTCCCTGGAGCCCTAGACAGCTTGGGAAGAGTGTTATTTTTCCACGACCTTGGCATCTAGGATAGAGTCTTAAGTCACTAAGGATACCAATCCAAGAATCACAATGAAACTACTTTGTGCAACGGAATATATATAACAGTAAATCTACTAGTGCACAAAATATAGACAATTTTTTACAATTTTCAACCCAAATTCATTAAATTTATCAAACTGCATAATACAACAGTGTAGGGCTCCCATACTAGGGATAATGGCCTTCAAATATCCACTAGTACAAGAATACAAAAATGGGACTTGGTTTCAATCCATCGACAACCAATCTACTCTCAACAAGATACTCTGACCATTTTGTTGTCGCATGCTCTCTCATCTCCTCTCAGTCATACCTTGTACCTGCCCAGTCCTTGAGCTCCCAATCTGCAACACTACCTCTATCAACGATCCAAGTCCATCTCATCACTGAATCTCGACTATCAATTTTGCTCACTATTTGTGTCTTAGTCCATTAAGGGCACAACATATTAAGACTCAAGTCGATTTGTTCACAAATTTTCTTAGGAATAACTCTTAATCTACCCATTGTTGCTCCTCAACTACTTAGGGACTTCAACCCATTATAGTATACCTACGTTGCTTCAACAAAGACTAACATAGGGCACATAGGGTTTCCACCTATCACTGCAAAGATGTCCATCTCCCACAATGAACATGAATAGGAGGATTTCCCATCATATTCTCTAGAAGTGCTTCTCCACACACAATTATAAGGATGCTCAACTGCTCCTCCGACGCATCAAACATTCATCTCAACAACTATCACTCTAGCAACCACCTAAGTCCATGAAGAAGGTACACACATGGCTCCAACTTGGACACTATCATGCTCCCCTCCAACAGACCATAAATTCCCAATCCAATGTCCACACTTGATCCACTCTCACGCTGCCCTCCAATAGACCACAATTGTCTAATACATGATGTAGCATCTACACTCTAGTTAGGGCATCTAACACCTATGGAGACCCTTCCACATGGCTACTAACAGACTCCTCAAATATGCCTCTCCAAGGGCACCATCCACCTGCAAGTCACGTCAACTCAAGAGGACTAATATACCTCTGCTCTGAAACCTCTTGGTTCTCATCTTGACACATGCACTAATTTTTATTAACTTTCCCTTGGGATGTCCTAGTACCCCATCAAATAAACCATCCAAATTGGTCCAAAAACGCGACCTAACACAAGGCAAGAATGGAGAAAAAACATACCTTTCAACTGTTCTCCATTGAATGAAGTTTGGTCACTAGTTAGGACATCCTTGCAGCCCATAAAAAACCAACATCTATGATCAAAACCTCCACAAAACACTGAGGCCTTCTCCCTTCTTTGGGTCTGGTAACTCGCTGCTCTCATAAACTGCTCTAGCACCCCATTTTAGGCTTATTTGGCCCTCCAAAGAACCATCATAGGACTACGACTCAATCACAACATAATATTTACCATTCAGACCTATATAGGAAGAGTTTATCATGCCCCAACAAGCCCAGAACAATTCCCTCTCCATGAAGAAATTCCTTGTACATTTCAAACTCGTAATGTAATTTTCTAAAGAAAAAGACTTAAATCTACTATACTCATCATCGGAAACAATTGATCGATCGAGAAATCACAACAGAAACATGCTACGACATTTAATCACATATTCTTATAGATTTATCTAAAGGGAAAAAAATTGTTCAAAACCCCTTCCTATTTATATTACATCATTAAGAAAATAGAGAAGAAATACAATGTTTTTTCAAGCCTAGACAATCTTTTCACAAGTATAATCTATCTCTCTGCCTCACAAGTTGAATTTGCCCAATACTTATTCAATTTTTTTGCCTCCTAAGCTCTTATTTGCTTGCTTGGTTTCCTCGTGAATTAACACCCTATTAATTAGGTAAATTCCAATTAGAATTGTGAAATCCCTATAGGCCTTTCTCTGACTACATGCAGAACATGTACAACTCGAAAAAAATTATACAATTGATAGTACACTTCCCTAGAACTCCAATCTCAACTGGGTAACTCGAATTTCATGCATGCATGAGTTAATTATGGCTGATTTATCAGTTAACTAGTTGAACATTGATGTTGTGCCCTACTGCTAGACCTCCTACTACTTTCTCCAATAGTTGGAACTCGTTTAATTGACTTTAACTTAGTTTAACTGAATTAAATTATTACAACTCAAATTAAACTCAACATAGGCTCCTAAAATTTAGGAGCCACTCTACAATTACTCAAGTTAGGCCCTCAACTCAAATTAATCGAGCCAAATAATTCAAATGAACTTAGTTAACTCAAGTTGTCTTGTGATGTGGAATTACAATTTTCTCCTAATTTAATTCAAGGGAAAATTAAATGAGGATTTTCTTGTTGCCATTTTCAACACTCCCTCCTAACAAGAAATGGATTATCATATACCCCAATCCTATCTCTATAGAACTCAATTTTTCTCTTGACAATGCCTTTGTCAAAATATCTGGATCATGTTCCTCTATAGAAATGTATTCATGCAACATGATTTGCCTCTACACACAATCTCGTAGATGGTGATACACGATGTAGATATGCTTAGATCGATCATGAAAACCAAGATTTTTAGAGAGTTTGATACAACTGAAATTGTCATAATAAATCACTGTGGGATCCATCATTTGCCCAAATAATCCAACAAGAATATTCTTCATCCGGATAGCTTCATAAATTTCTTGACTAACAACCATGTACTCTACTTCTGTTGAACCTAGTGCAACTAATATCCACTTCCTTTTATACCAAGAAGCTACTTCTGACCCAATATCAAAGACACTTCCTGAAGTTCTATTCTAATTTGATGGACTACCTGTCGAATCTATATTTGCGATGCTTTGAAGTTTCACTCCCTCTGTACGTCTGTATTAAAGACGAAACTGACTAGTCTATCTAAGCTATCTCAACACATGTTTGGTTTCCTTCCAATACGGTTTGGTTGGATTAACCATTGTTTGACTAATTTGGTTAATTTCATAACACATGTCTAGTCGTGTGTACACCAAATACATAAGTCAACCCACAAGATGCCTATAAATAGTGGCCTCCACTTCCTCACCTGAAGTGGCATCCTCTTTCGTCTAACTACATTCTATAGCAGTGTCCATGGGTTTGCTACTCTCCATGTGGAACACCTTCAGTATCTTGTTGGCATACTTTCCCTGAGAGACAAAAAATTCCCCATATCCTTGCCATAATTCCAAAACGAGGAAATAATTCATGAGTCCCATGTCCTTCATCTTGAATTCGCTTGCAAGATCCTCTTTCCAAGACTTGGTTAACTTCTCATCACTAATTAAAACTAAATCATTGACATATAATACTATAATTAATAATTTATCTTCAACAACGATATGGTAAAGGTTTGCATCTGCTTCACTTTTCGTGAAGTCCAACCTAGTGAAATAGTTGTCAATCTTGGTGTACCAAGCACAGTGTGTTTGTTTCAATCCACAAAACAATCGCTTGAGTCTGCACACATGCGACTCTCTATCAAAGGTCTCAAATCCCTCTAGTTGTTCAAGGTATACCTCCTCCTCAATCACTCCATTAAGGAATGTTGTATTCACATCCATCTAATGGATCTTTCATCACATCTGTGCTGTAAGTGATAGAATTGATATGATAGAAGAGTACCTGAGAGAACCCACTGGCTAGAAATTTGGTCTTATGTTTCTCGATGCTTCCATCTGCTTCTTTCTTAACCTTGTATATACACCTCGAACCTACCAATGACTTGTTCTATAGTCTTGAGACAACTTCCCAAACACTATTTTTAACTATGGAATCATATTCCTCTACTATGGCATCAACCCATACTAGCTTATGCAGTGCTTCCTCGAATGAGGGTGGTTCTACCTCAACTAGCTCACTCATCATATCCATGTACCTAGTGTATTGATCTAGAGACCTCCTCTTCATGTGCTTTGATGTTTGTTCTCCCACATTCTCGATAGCATCATGCAATAATATGTCAGTTTCCCAGGTGTGTGTCCTTCCATCTCTAGATATCTTTAAATGAGTCGGTGCTTCCACTCTCTGCTTTTCTTCTTGTAGTTGCCACAACATCTTGAGGCTCATCCTTTGGAGCCAAAATCTCCTCATCTGCATGCAACTCAAGCTCCGTCTCAAGGTAACATATCATGGCCTTCTCTTGATCAAACTTCACATCTCTACGAGCAACTATCATCATGTGAGATGGCAGGTAGACTTGATAGTTGTGAGTTGTATCAGTGTAACCCATGAATATGCCCTACTCAGCTGTCAGCTCTAGATTTTTCCTTGCATCCTTGGAAACACAACAAAAAATTTATGAACCGAATATCCTAAAGTGTGACACATCTCAATTCTTCCCTCAAAAAGCTTCTTTTTGTGTACTCATCTCAAGAATTTGATGAGGACTCCTGTTCTGCACATATACAACTTTGTTGCATGCTTCATCCCACAAGCGTAATGGTAGGCCCTGATCATACAACATCGCTCGTGCATCTCCCACAATACTTATGTTCTTCCTCTCAGCTTCCCCATTCTATTGTGGGTTATGGGGTGCTATTAACTCTCGTCGAATGCCTTATTTTTCATAGAAGTTATTGAAATCATTCAACAGATATTCACCACTATTATCACTCCTTAGAGTTTTCACTTTCCTACCAATGTCTTTCTCTAAAAGCACTTTAAATTCACAAAATTTGGAGAATGTATGGTATTTATTCTACATGAAAAAAATACAACACTTACATGAGAAATAATCTACAAATATAGTGTAATACATGTTTTTGGTCGTGGAGGCTGTGAAGAAGGGTCTACACACATCTTAGTGAACTCTTCCAAGGACTTCTTGCGATCTACTATCCTTATCATGGAAGGTGGCTTTTATGTGCTTCCCCAGTGTACACCCTTTGCATGTATCTCACTGCTCTAGTGCACCCTTGGGAAGTCCTCTAGAAATATGTTGAATGATATTCAAAGATCCATGGTGAAAATGGTCAAGTCTCCTATGCCATAATTCACCGATATCTCGGCTCCTCACCTTCTCTTCTTTTGTCCTTAAGGCATCACAGTCTTCTACATACAATTTGTAGAGTTTCTTCACTCGAACCGTGATCTGCTTCACTTGTTCCATGGTGATATGTCTAAGTAAAATCTTTACTTCAAGAAATATCACATTGTAGCCACGGTATTCCAATGTAGCAATTAAAACTAAATTCTTGTTCAGACCTGGAACATACATGACATCTTTTAATGTGAGAGGAGAATGAAACTCCCTCTGAAATGTAACTGTACTAATATCAGTCATGCTAGACCATCCATCATCTCCCATCTCGATGTGCATCTGGAGGTCTTTCTCCTCCAAGTCACTGAAAAATTCTTTGTTTCCATGATATGGAATGAGGCTCCGCTATCCTGATACCAGACACTACCCATCATTGATGTCACCATGCATGTAGTGAGTGTGAAATGCAGCTCGAATTGTGAAGTTAGAGCTTCACCAGTCGCTCCTCCTGAGGGATTCTTTTTTGCCTTCTTATGCAAACACTTCATGGCATAGTGTTCCAGCTCATCACAATGAAAACATTTAATATTAGACAAGTCTTTCTTCTTGTCGGCCTAACCAGAATCTTCACTTTCACTTTATTTTCCTTTCCAACCAAGGCACATTTCTCCTCATCCTCAAACTTGGATGAAGTTCCATCTCTATTGCTTCACATGATCTCTTCCTGCATAGGATCATACCCTAATCTCTCCCATCTTGGCATTTTGTCTCTAGCATTCACAAAATCTTGATAACTATTCCAGCTCTTAGGAAGACCCAATAGAGCTAGAGCTACCATATCTTCTTCTAGAACAATAATACTGACCCTGCCAAGTTCATGACGATACTATGTGAATTTGATTAGGTACTGTAGAATTTATTCAACCTTATACATTGTGATTCTATGAAGTTTTTCCTTCTGTGCCAGCTTCTTGTGGTCATTATTGTTCTCAAACAAGTCGATCAATGTTTTTTGCATCACAAATGGAGTTTCTTTCCTGTGGAAATTCGAGACAATATGATCTCAAACTCCCTCCAATATGATCCTCCTCAGTTTAGCCACATCATTCTTCCAATGAGTGAGATCCTAGGCATCAGCTACTGGGGGTTTAACTACATTTATCTTGCTATAATCTAGTAACCCATTATCATCTAACTCTACTTCCATATGAATCTCCCATGCCACAATTTTTTTGGTTCCTTCCAGAGCATACTCGAGCCCGAGGCTGGTGGAAGTCATATTCTAAGTCTTGGAGAAAACTTGCAACATTGATCTTGTAATTCGAACCTCCTGCACAAAATTGAAATTATCATCTCTTCTATTGTGATTCCTACTCTGACACCATGTATAAATTCCTTGTAGATTCAAAATGCTAATGTAATATGTTAAAACATAAACATAAACATGAGACAGGATTTAATCACATATGCTTATAGATTTATCTAATGGGAAAGAAACTGCTTAAAATCCCTTCCTATATGTATTGCATTAGTAAGAAAATAGAGAAGAAATACAATGTTTTTTCAAGCCTGAACAATATATGAACAAGTATAATCTACTCTGCCTCATAAGATAACTCTAGCCAATTCTGATACTTGCTAAGCTCCTATTTCCTTGGGAATTAGCCCCCTATTAATTGGGGAAATTCCCAATTAGAATTGGCAATCCCTATAGGCCCGTCTCTAACTACATGAACCACTTGCACAACTCAAAAAAATTATACAATTGATAATATAGCGCCCTTGAACTCCAATCTCAACTCTGTACCTTCAATTTCATACATGCATGGGTTAATTATGGCTAATTTATTAGTTAACTAGTTGAACATTGAAGTTGCACCCCACTGCTAGATCTCCTACTAGTTCCTCCAACACACACTACAACAATTGGATCTATTTTAATTGAATTTAACTTAGTTTAAATGAATTAAATTATTACAAGTCAAATTAAACTCAACCTAGGCCCTTAAAATTTAGGATCCACTCTACATGACTCAAGTTAGGCCCTCAACTCGAATTAACATAGAGAAAATTATCTTAGTTAGCTTGTACAAGTTGTCGTGTGATGTATAATTACAATTTTCTCCTAATTTAATTCAAGGGAAAATTAAATCAAGATTTTCTGGTTTCCATTTTCAATACTCCCCTCGACTTTCCTCCAGATTGACTCGCACTCCAAAATAGTCACAAGAAGATCCCTAGCGTGACCTCTCTCCTTTGCTGAAGTAGCTCCTAATATGCGGCCTCCAAAAAGATGTATTTCTCCTGAAATCATACACAAAATAGTCGACAAAACATTCTCTCCTACTTGGCCCTGCTTCAAGGTCACTTAGGCATCAAACAAACTCAAAGAGGCCTAAACTAGACCTCTGCTCCTTCACAGGAATCTTCCCTAACCTGTGTCCCAAACAAAGGAAATATTCTTGAGCTCATAGCCTTTTTGTTGCTCACTTGGATGTGTAGAATAACCTCACACATGCCCTTAATATATAGCCTTCTCAAGGGCTTCAATGAATCTCATGAAGGTGGGCTTCCAACTATCACAAGGTGACAAAAAACACCAGGTTGGCCTAAAATTTGTGACAAAATCCCACTCATTAACTTCAAAAATTAATATCTTTCTTTAGAAAACTCGGATTTTGATGATCCTTGATGCGTTCAATTCATCTCATCGTACTCTATATTCTCCATACATCACATGTCCAAAAGGCTCCATGGTTTTGGCCCAAACATTGCTGGGTGCAAAACCGCAGGCTTTGGTTTCAAGCCCACAAAGCCACTTTTAGAGCTCCTTCCTCGAAACCCTTGATCCTCAAGGTTTGGAGTACTTCCCAAGCTATGAAAATCAACACCCCCTCTTAGCAAGGGAGGTAGTTCCAAGACTAGGAAGTAACCATCATCATCGGGGACACTAGCCCATCTAGCATCCATCACTGCAACATACCCTATAGAATGAACCTGACAATATCGATAATGCCTATGCCTCATCGTATATAAACCTAAAGATCCAAAAACTCCGTAGGACTTCTCCCTCTAAATCTAGACTCCCTTTGAGCCTGCACGATCTCCACTGGCTCTGTCCTACAACACTCATCCTCATGTATCAAATACCACCCATGCAAATCCCTCCTATCTAAGATATGCAACATCACAATCTAATGAATATTATATCCTTTCAATATCTAGTCCATCACATGAATCCATCTTGATCATACCGATCTCATCCATGCCAATAAAGTCCTTGATATTTCCCAACCATCTATGAAAAGACATAGGAAGCCCACAAACTTCAAAATACCACACAACATACTGAAGCGTATTAGGTTCACCATTGATCCACCATAACTCCCAACTCATCTCACCATGTAGCATATCGATACCATATCTCCATGTCTTTAGCTGAACTTTCTGCTCCATGATCTAGAGACCCACAACTCCCTCAAAGTTGCTTCATTATGCACACTCTCATTCATTGTCCCTCAAAGTAGGTCACACACATTCTAATACCATGTTGTTTTTCCAAGACCTTGGTTTTTGGGATAGGATAGAATCTTAAATCACTAACGCTAACAAACCAAGGATCACAACAAAAATACTTTTCACAGTGTAATATAAATAAATGTAAATCTACTAGTGTACGCAATATAGACAATTTTTTACAATTTTCAATCCAACTTTGTTATATTAATCAAATTGAATAATACAACAATCTAGGGCTCTTGTACTATGGATAATGGTCCTCAAATATCCACTAGTACAAGAATACAAAAATGGGGCTTGGTGTCAATCCATCAACAACCAATCTACCCTCATAAGACATTATGAGCATCTGGCTATCACATGTTCTCTCAACTCCTCTCGGTCATACCCTATAAATGCCAGGTCCTTCTACTCTCGATCTACAACATTGCCTCTATCAATGATCCAAGTCCATTTAGTCACTAATTCACCTATCAAATCTTCTCACTAGTTGTGTCTTACTCCATCAAGGGAAAAACACATCAAGACTCCTTTCGATTTTTTAACAAGTTTGTTTGTGAACAACTCTTAAACTACCCACTACTGCTCCTCAGATACTCAGGGACTTTAACCCACTATAGTCTTCCTGTGTTTCTCCAATGAAGACTAACATATGGAATGGAGGGTTGGTTTCTATCACTGTAAGATTTCCATATCCCACAATGAACATCGGCTAAGAGGACTTCCCATCATTTATTGTAGAAGCCCTTCTCCACACACAAGTCTAGGGCTACTCAACTGCTCCTATCACTCATCAAACCTTGAGCTCAACAACTTCTAGCGTAGAAACCACCTAAGTCCATTATGATGGTGCACATTGGGATCTGCCTTGGACACTATCACACTGCCCTCCAATAGGCCATCAATTCCCAATCAAATATCCACATTTGGTCCACTCTCACGTGCCCTCTAATAGACCACAAGTGTCCAATACCCATTGTAGCATCTGCACTCTAGTTAGGGAATCCAACACCTATGGAGACCCTTCCACATGGCTACTGATAGACTCCTCAAATCAGCCTATCCAAGGACACCATCCACATGCAAATCACATAAACTCAAGAGGACTAATACACCCCTTCTCTACAACATCCTACTATTCCTCTTGACACATGCACTACTGATGATGAACTTTCCCTTGGGATGTCCTTAGACTTGATCAAATTAACCATCCAAATTGGTCAAGAATGGAAAAATAACATACCTTTCAACTTTTGTCCATCGACTAAAGTCTGGTCACTAGTTATAACATCCTTTCATCCCACAACAACCCACCATATGTGATCAAAACCTCCACAAAAGAATGTAGCATCCTCCCTTCTTTGAGTCTAGTAACTCACTGCCCTCATAGACTACTCCAATGCCCCATTCTAGGCTTATTTTGCCCTCCAAACATCCACTATAGGGCTATGGCTCAATCACAACAAAATAGTTAACATTCAGACCTATTTAGGAATATTTTACCATGCCACAAAAAACTTAGAACAACTTCGTCTCCACTCAATCATCCTACAGATTTACTTGCACTCCAAAAAAGTCACAAGAGGAGCCCTAACATGCCCTCTCTCCTTTGTTGAAGTATACTCTAATCTACATCCTCCACAAAGATGTATTTTTCATGCAATCATACCTAATATAGTCCACAAAACATGCTCTCCTACGCATCCCTGCTACGAGGCTACTTAGGCATCAAATAGTCACAAAGGGGCTTGAACTAGCCTTCCTCTCCTTCACTGGAATCTGCCCTAGATGGTGGCCCAAACAGAGGCAATCTTCTTTTTCTTGTACCCTTTGTGTTACTCACTTTGATGCGTAAAATAACCTCACACACACCCTTAATATAGTCTTCTTAATGGATTCATTGAATCTCATGAAGGTGGGTTGCGAAATGTCATAAGGTGACCAAAAACAATAGGATGACCTAGACTTTATGACACAAGCCCACTCATTATGTTCAAAAAGTTATATCTCTCTTTTGATAACTTAGATTTTGATGATTCTCGATGCTTTGGGTTCGTCTTGTCATCCTCTATCATCTACATCCATCACATGTCTAAAATGATCCATGGTTTTTACTCCAACATTGACGGGTGAAAAACCCCAAGCTTGGGTTTCAAGCCTACAAAGCCACTTTCAGAGCTCATTCCTCCAAAGCCTTTATCCTGAAGGCTTGGAGTACCTCCCAAGCTACAAAAATCAATAAAGAGACCAACCTGATTTATATTACTGGTTTCCAGACTAGTTAGGTGAAATGACTATGGTTAAGGGTTGAGATGGTTTGGCCGCTTGAAGCCCTAGTTGGTTCTATTTTGGTTTATCCCATCTGATTCCACATTCATGCTTGGAATATGGTGCGAGGGTGACTAAACGAAAGAGATATTTGGTTCAACCTAATCTATGGTCAGGTGGTACATGGAAGTCCCTAACTTGGTGGGCATTTGCATATGTTAATATCGTTTATTTCCCTAATGTGGCCTATGAGAACTTGTATTTGTTATTATGTTGATCTTATGGTTGATTTATCATGGTTTCTATTATGGTTATATGCTCATTACATGCATGGCTTTATGATGTATTCTGGTTGTGGCTCTTGTTCATGATTTGATAAGTTATTAATGGTTGATGATTGCATGGGGTAACAAGTGTTATTGTAGTTAGATTGAGAGGGAATTGAGACTTCTTGGTGATTCTCAGATGAAGTTCAGAAGTTTATGATCAGATATGCATTCATGATGTGCAACTTTCATGTTTACCATATGTTTGATGAAATGTCTATCAAGTATTGGGCATGTATAGGTTAAGATCTCTCTCAAGTTTTGTTTCTTTAGCATTGTTATCATATTAATTATGATTCTGGAAAGTCATAGGTAGTTTTGGGCAGTGGCTTAAAGGTCATACCTAAAAAAGGGGCACATAACTCGCAACCAATGGCACACAAATGGTAGATTCATCATAATTGCATGGAGACAGGCTTATGGGTGTTGTTGTAGCCTCCCAACCTCATGCATGAAGTATTATGGGTGAGGTTGTGGATTCAAGTTGGTGAAAAGAGTTCCAACTCAGGGATTGATCACTTCGGGTGGTTGTTAGGGTCCTGAAAAAATTGTAGTCTCTGAGGAATGACAATTTGCTTCTGGTTAGTTGGCCCCACTTCCATAACTGGAACTTGGAGTTCAAGTCATATCATAGTGACACTCAACTCATGTTTACCCTAGATATCTTGTAAAAGTGGGTAAATTTGGGGTGAGGGTGTTACAAATTGGTATCAAAGCTTCCAGGTTCAAACACTTAGACTGAATGGGCTAGATGCATATTATTATGCATGCATGCCAGTTGTCTATGTGTTCATCATGGATGCATGTTGCTTATTTCTTGTTATAGTCATGATATTTTTGTATGAGTTGATATGATTGTGATATTATATTGTGATAATCTGTACTAATTTGCGTAGATGTGATAGCACCCCCTAAGATACATTGAGGTATGATTTGGATTATGTCTCTATTTGGTTTATCTAACGTGGAATGTTTGCAGGAGATGAAAAATCGGAGATGAAGAGCATAATGGTGGAATACAATTCACATGACTCCTCTTATAGGTCTAATGTGAATTCAATGGAATGGGAAAGGCCAGATGAGAAACAAGGAGAAGAGTATTCTCTTGATCTAGTAGATACACTGAGGAGTCTGAGGGTAGAGATCAAAAGTTGTAAAATAGATAATAACAGGTTGATTGAGGCGCAATAAAGTATTATTAGGAAAAACTAGCAGAAGTAAATGCAATCATCCTTCAGAGTCTTTCAAAGTTACAAAAGTAGGGACAAATGACAATCAATTATGGATAAGAGGAGAAGACTGATGGGGCATATGGAAACAAGTCTCATAGAGGACATAGGTTGGATAAAGATGATATAGTCAGAGGTGGTGGATTTTTTGATACACTTAATAGGTGTTAAAAAATTTACTACATAACATAAATAATTACCGAGAGGAAAAAATATAAGAAAAAACCAGCAACAACCATAAACACATAAACACAAATGTTTATCCGGGAAAACCCCAAATCCGGGGAAAAACCTGACCTAATAAGATCTCATTAGCATTGGCCAAAACCTTGGCCAATCCGACCAAGTGAGACTTCATCGCTCACCTCCAGGTCTTGCATTACAATGAAGTCCTTCCAGCCTTTTATAAGTTCCATTGTGTATAATACAACGGGCAGAATACTATGGGTGCACAATACCATGTGCCCCAAAACAATCACTGTTTAACCTCGTCAACTTTGACTCTATCCCGAGACAAGTTTACCTAACAATTGCCCCCTTAAACTTGACTTGGGGTTCCTTAACTAACTCCAGCCAAACCTGCTAAGTGAGAAAATCCCGCTCACTCTAGCCCTTACCCCCCTCAAATTTTTTACCCGGGTTATTGTTAACCCGACATCCCCCCTATCACCTAGGTCTAACCCAGACTTTACCGGTGATCACCGAAGGGTACACATGCCTTACTAGGTCTTACAGTAGTATGCCCATTTACATGCAATAATTTTGACTTCATTATTTTTCTTTTGTTTATTGTTGCTGTGATTCTGATCCATCCTCTCTCAATTTTATTTGCTCAAAAACTTCTATCAAATCGCTCTAACTGCGAGCTCGACGAGAACCTCGTAGATTCCAGCACCGGTGGCCTCACGTAGCAGAAAATGAACAATTTTCGAAGCTACATGAACAATTTTCTTCTCTCCACCATTATTTTCCAAACCCAGACCTGTAAAAAGGCTACATTGATCTCATCAAGCACTATAAACCCCTGGCATCAAAGAATCCCTTTGAAGCCAATATCTGGCTCTGATACTAGTTGTTAAGAAATTTACTACATAACATAAATAATTACCGAGAGGAATAAATATAAGAAAAACCAATAACAACCATAAACACATAAACACAAATGTTTATCTGGGAAAACCCCAAATCTGGGGAAAAACCCAACCTAATAAGATCTCGTTGGCATTGGCCAAAACCCTGGCCAATCCAACCAAGTGAGCTCTCACCGCTCACCTCCAGGTCTTGCATTACAATGAAGTCCTTCCAGCCTTTTATAAGCTCCATTACATATAATACCACAGGAATAATACTATGGGTGCACAATACCATGTGCCCCAAAACCATCACTATTTAACCTTGTCAACTTTGACTCTATCCCAAGTCAATTTTACTTAACAATAGGATGGGTAGTAGTTATGGATTCCATTCTAGTTCTGGTTCTGAAAGACATCATCGTCATCACTACCATCATCCTTATAGGAGGCATGCGATGGGGTATTGATAGAAGAGTTCAAGAAAACCAAACATCCTAAATTTGATGGAGATATGAAGAGAAGAGAAGATTCAGAAGCATGCCTTTTTGGGATGAAGAATTTATTCATATTGCATGAGACTCGAAGTTCATGAAAACTAAAATAACTACCGTCAATCTCAAAGGAGGCACTACAGAAGAGGAACTAATTTGGGATGTGTTTGAGAGACTCTTTAAGAAGAAGTACTTGTCTAAGCTATTTTATGATGACTGGGCAAAGGAATTCTATGAGTTGAAGTTGGGTTCTACGATAGATGATGAGTACACTAGAATATGCTAGGAATTGTTGAAGTATATGCCTTATCTTAAGGACAAGAAAGATAATATTCAAAGGTTCATCATCGGGTTTCCAGTAGCATTCAAAGATCAGATTGAGTTTGATGAGCCTCAATCACCGGAGGAAGCCATTATAAAGCTAAAGTGTTGTTATGAGCAGTCAAACCACAAGCCCGAGCTTAAGCGTGATTGTAAAGGGAGTGAAAAGACTAAAGGAAAATGGTCTTAGAAGTGAGGAAGACCTCTAGATTTAGGTGACATGGAGAATATAGAACCTTACAAGAAGTTCAATACAATTGAGAGAGGACATGGGTCGTAGCCTAAGGAGAAAAATATGGGAGAGGGAAAGAAGCCTATGAGGTGTTGGGCTTACGGTGGAGATCATTATAGGAGAGATTTCCCATCACATTAGGGTGGTAGGCCTAAGATTTATAGTGCTCAGGAGGCATAGAGAGTTGGATATGTTGGTCAGAGTATTCATCAAATCTATGCAACATTGGATAATAGGTAGGTAGATCATCAAACATCCAATATTGAGATGGAAGGTAAGCTTTGTCATCAAGTTGTTTCTATTTTGATTGATCCTAGATCTAGTTATAGTTATCTCAGTCTTGACCTAGTAGATAAGTGTGGCTTGAATAAAGAAGTGTGTGCAAAATCTTGGGTGGTTCAGTTGGCTATAGGGACCAAGAGAAGACTTCATCACTAGGTGAGATCATGTGCATTCAAGCTTAATGGTTTGCCTACATCAGCACATCTAAATTTCCTTCCTTTGGTTTCATATAGCATGATTTTTAGCATGGACTAGCTATTCATTCACAAGAGTTTGGATGATGATGTAGAAAGGAGAATCAGGGAAAGAAAATTCCTATATTAGTAAGAATGGTTATAGCTATGCAAGCTAAGTAAAATTGTAGGAAGAGGAATGTATTGTTTGCAGTGCATTTTTTTAGTGATAAAGGGAAGGATGTTGAGGATGATAAAGTCTCGAAGGTGCATCCTATCTTGCATTAGTTTCAGGATGTATTTCCTGTAGAGATTCTAGATTTACTGCCTCATAGGGAAGTGGATTTATTTATTGAGTTGATGCTAGAAGTAGCATCAAAATCAAAGGAACCTTACAAAATGAGCACTCCAGATTTGGTTGAATTCAAGTTGCAGCTCAAGGAAATGCTTGATAAGGGATACATAATTCCAAGTGTATCTCTTTGGGGTGCACGAGTGTTGTTTGTAAGGAATAAGGATGGTACTCTTAGATTGTGCATTAATTAAAGGAAGTTGAATAAGGGGACCATCAGGAACAGGTATCCATTACCACATATTGATGACTTGTTTGATCATTTGAAGGGAGCAGTAGTATTCTCAAAGATTTATCTAAGATTAGGATATCATCAGGTGCACATCAAAGAAGAAGAAATCTACACGACTACATTTCGTACAAGGTATGCACACTATGTGTTTGCGGTTGTTCCTTTTGGTCTTCCCAATGCTCCAACAACCTTTATGTGTTTGATGAACATTATGTTGCGTCCTTACCTAGACAAGTTTGTGATAATGTTTATTCAAGATATGTTGGTATATTCCAAGAATGAGGAGGAGCATGCAAAGAACCTGGCATCAATACTGATATTTTTGAGAGAGAATTAGTTTTATGCCAAAATCAACAAGTGTAGTTTCTTTTAATCTCATATTCATTACCTGCGACACGATGTTTCCAAGGAAGGGATAACCATGGACCCAAAAAAGATCAAAGCCATCATGGATTAGCCTACTCCTAGGAATGTGGACAAGGTCAGATCATTCATCGGACTAGTAGGTTATTATAGGTGGTTCATCATGAACTTCACAAGGACTGGATATCCTATTACATACTTGTAGAGAAAAGGAAAGAAGTTTGAATGGATTGAGTATTGTGAAACTAGTTTTGAGTACTTAAAGCATCTACGTAGAAATTCTCTAGTCTTGAAGATTGCAAATCCTAATAAGGAGTTTTTGGTATGTACATATGCTTTCCAGGAAAGACTTGGTGGAGTCTTGATGCAGGAAGGACAAATATTATGTTATGAGTCAATAAATTTAAATGAGCATGAACAAAACTATGTGACCTACGACCCTGACTTACACGATCCTAACTTAGAAGCTATTATTCATGCGTTAAAGATGTGGAGACATTATCTTCTTGGCAAGATGTTTTCTTTTTATGAGTGATCATAGTGGGTTGAGGTACTTGTTTCACCAAACTAATCTGAATGTTAGGCAAGCTAGATGGTTTTCTACCCTCGGTGAGTTTCAATTCGAGATCATATACATCAAATATGAGAACCAGGTTGCAGATTCTCTCAGTAGGAGAGTGCAGGTGAATCATATTTCAGTTATGAGTTCATATTGGACAAATTTAGAGGAGAAAATCTTACATGCATGGAAACATGATGACAGGTACCAACGACTGAAGCACATATTACAATAGCATGGTGAAGGTGATAAGGATGAGGAGTATCACCTCACAATATATGGCATGGTCATATTCAGGAACAAGATTTATGTGCCAGATAGTAGTGAGTTGAAGAAGCTTATCTTAAGAGAGTTTCATTTCAATCCATTTTCAGTCCACCTGGGATACCAGAAGAATTTGACAGTTCATATGAAGTTCTACCATTGGCTAAAATTGAAGAAAGAGGTGGTTGTGTTTGTTGTTAGATGTTTGGACTGTTATTAGGTAAAAATTGAGTGTAAGAACATAGTTGGTTTATTATAGCCTATTCTGATTCTAGAATGGATATGGGAGGTTGTTTCGATGGAATTCATTATAAGTTTGTTGAGGACATTGAAGCAGCACGATTTCATCATGGTTATGGTTGACAAGTTAAGCAAGGTAGCTCACTTCATCGCAATGAAGTATACAAATTCAGCTAATGAGGTAGCTTAGCTCTTCATCAAGGAGATAATGATGTTGCATGGTGTTCGTCAGAAGATTATATCAGAAAGAGATGTCAAGTTCACTTCCAAGTTTTGGAAGGAGTGTTTGCAGGCTTGGGGACAATGTTAGCCTTCAGTACAACTTATCATCTGCAGATAGATGGGGAGACAAAGAAGGTTAACATGATTCTTGAGGATATGTTGATAATGTATGTCATGCATCAAAAGAGGAATTAAGAAGAGTATATTCCACTGGTGGAATTTTCATATAACAATGGGTATCAAGAATCCTTGAAGATGATTCCATTTCAGGCTTTTTATGGGTGAAGTTGTAATACTACTATCAACTAGAGTAATCCAGTGAATAGAGTGTTGATTAGACCAGATATGTTTGATTAGATGGAGGAGGAGATGTAGGTTATTAAGCCGAATTTAAAGGAAGCATAGGACATACAGAAGAGTTATCTATATCAACATAGATCATTTAAGGATTTTTAGGTTGGGGAGCATGTGTACTTCCGTATCAATCCCAAGAGGATATCCTTGAGGATTGGATCATGTGCCAAGTTGACATCTTGATATTTTGGACCTTTTGAGATCCTTGAGAGTATTGGAAAAGTGGCCTACATACTTTCACTATCATCGATAGTGAAA
The DNA here is from genome assembly GCA_000404065.3 of Pinus taeda. Classification (NCBI taxonomy): domain Eukaryota; kingdom Viridiplantae; phylum Streptophyta; class Pinopsida; order Pinales; family Pinaceae; genus Pinus; species Pinus taeda. The sequence continues at coordinate 96,997 of APFE031697213.1, forward strand.
TTCCATGATGTTTTTCATGTTTCATTGCTTAAGAGATATGCCTAGGATGTTCATCATGTGATTGATTGATCTCTATTGAAAGTGGAACTAAAGGGAGAGTTTCAAACCACAACCTCAGTGAATTTTGTAGTTGAAAGAACTCATGCTCCCCAAATGAGTAATATAGCAAGTTAAAGTGTAGAGGAAGCATTTTGGGCCTAATGAAGCTACATGGGAGATGGTCGATCAAATCACTAAGGGGAAATTTTAAGGATGGAAATTTATCTTTAAGTTTATAAACCTTGGCAAGTCTTGTAGTCCATCATATGTTTAACAATATCTTTATAAGAATATTCAAATTTCTAATAATTTTATACAACCGTTTTATAAAATTTTGGCGATTTTAAAGGTGAAATAAGTTTATACTATAAAATTTAGGCGAATCATTTTTAGAAAAGATGGAAATTAGCGAATCTTTTTTTTTTTTTTAAGCATGTAAAATTAGCCCACCTGCGAATATTAGCCCCTAAAGTATTCCCTTCAAATGTGGGCTTTGTATCTTTCCTTATTTACTAGTTGAAAAGATGTGTTGGTACATGTGTTTTGGTATATAGACATGTATTTTTGTATGTATGTATGTATGTATTGTAAATAGTTCAATGATATGTGTTATAAATATCCAATAAGAAGAATGTTATAAATATTGCATTAAGTTGTATTATAACGCTCCATGGGCAACATATTTTGCTAGTTATAAGCATCATAGAACACTGACGACAGTGCTCCTCCAAGGGGAAGGGGTTTGTAGCAACCCTTGGTTGATTTTCCATCTAAATAAAATAAGACCAAGGTCATGGGACATGTATTCCAAGTTGAATGATGGGAAAACGTTATAGTGGGCATCACTTGTGGTTTATTAATGGCTATGAAAATTGGAAAAGGCATTGGCAAAGGAAAGAGGCAATAGTTGACATTTAATTATGAAATAAAGGAAAATAAGAGAAAAGGAAGGTGAAGAGAGACAAATATGCATGCAAGGAAAATTAGAGGAAAAATGAAGAAAAATTATACATCAATGATAAAAAGGCATCAGAGAAACAACTCTTATATTTTTTACTATTTTGGATCCAGCTCTTATTCATTCTCTCTCTCTCATACACTCTTACACACTTAAGAGAATCTTGGAGAATTCTAACATTCACTTGGATTTGGAGAAAACAAGCAAAGGACGAGCAAGCATATTACTCGGCAGTGGAAGAGAAGGTTGGATCAAAAACTTTAATAGGGATATTTTGTAGGTAACAAGTTGCATGTGTGGTTATTTGTTTTTTTTTTGGTTGCATGCTACATGCATGTGGTTCCTTGGTTATTTGTTGCCATTAGCATGGAGATTTTCCTAGATTGGTGGTTAGTTCTCAAGTTCCCTATGGCTATGGGTTGGGATAGAATATTTGGAGCCATGGAACATCTTGGGTCCTTAGAGGCTGTTTTTTTATATGGTAGTTTTTTTGGAGCACTATAACATCTTGGGATCCTGGAGGTTGTGGGTTGAGATAAGAGTCCCTAGAGCCCTGAACATCTTCGGAAGAGACCAATATGATTGGTATTAGTGATTTCTGGACGAGTTAGGTGAAATCACTATGGTTGAGGTTTGAGGTGGTTTTTCCTTTGGATAACCCAGTTGGCTTTATTTTGGTTTAACCCATTTGATCCCACATTCATGCCTAGAATATGGTGCAAGGTGATTGGATGAAAGAGAGATTTGGTTCATCCCAATCTATGTACGAGTAGTACGTGGAAGTCCTTGAGTTGGTTAGAATTTACATATGTTAATATGATTTATTTTCCTGATGTGATCTACGAGCACTTATATTTGTTATTATGTTGATCTTATGGTTGATTTTTCATGGTTTCTATTCTGGTTATATGATCGTTATAAGCATGCTTCTATGATGTATTCTAGCTATGACTCTTGTTCATGATTTGATGGGTTATCAATTGTTGATGAATGCATGGGCTAACAAGTGTCGTTGCAGCTAGCTTGAGAGGGAATTGAGCCTTCTTGGTGATTGTTAGATGAATTTTAGAATTTTATGACCTTATATGCATTCATGAGTTGTAGCTTTCATGTTTACCATATGTTTGACGAAATGTATACCATATATTGTGAATGTCTAGGTCAAGATCATGGTCAATTTTTTATTTTTTTAGCATTGTTATCATCTTAATTATGATTGTGGAATGTTATAGGTAGTGTCCTAAAGGCCACTCCTGAAAAAGTGCCACAAAAATCACAACTGATGGCATGAATTTGATAGATTCTGGTCATAACTGCATGGATATAGGATTATGGGTGTGGTTGTAGCCTCCTAGCCGAACACATGATGTGTTATGAGTGTGTATTTGGAATCAAGTTGGTAATTTATCACCTAGGGTGGTTGTTAGGCTCCTGATTGATTTGTGGTCTTTTAGGGTTGGTAGTTTGCTTTCGGTTAGTCGGTCCCACTTCCAAAACTAGAACTTGGAGGTCGGGTTATATCATAGTGACATTCAATTCATGTTTACCTTGGAGAGTTTGTAAAAATGGTTAAATATGGGGTGAGGATGTTACATAATATGTTACATAAGTATATATTCTGGAGCTTTATGATAATATGATACATAAGTATATATGTTATGATAATATGCTACAAAAGTATATATTTTGGAGGTTTAGAACATAGCAAAAATATAGGTTTAGTGTAGAGAGTGATCAAATCTCCTAAGGGGAAAAAATTTCCTCATGTTTTGCACTCAAAGAAGAGGTTTGCAACTCAAAATATTTGATTATTTTGGGATCTTGATAGATCTGGGTTTAAGATGGGTCTAGGCTAGTCTTACCCATAGTTGCAGCCTGTTTATCAATAATGGATCCAAGATGCACATTGCCATGTGAAACAAGAGCCTCATAGGTAAAACTGAATGGTTTAGCATAGAGAGGGATCAAATCCCTTGAGATGCAAAAATTTACTCAAGTTTTGCACTCAATGAAGAGGCTTGTAGCTGGAGAGATTTGATTCCTCTCAAGGCTTGATAGATCAGAGGTTTAGATAGATCTAGGTTTAGAGTACATAGGGATCAAGATCATAGTTAAAACTGAATGGTTTACTCTTATAAGAGTGTCAAGGATAACATAAATAATGGTGGGAAGTTCATATGATAAGTATATTTGTTTACATCTTATTTATTTCATTTTTTATACAAAAACTTGCTTAAATTATGGTGCTAAGTAAGTCATGATTAATATATTATTTACATGAGCTATTTTCAAGGATTTTATTTTTGGACTAAAAAGTTACTGCACAAATATCTAAAAATCATGCATGAATATTGGGAGCATATCCATTATGAATATGTGATGTAGTTATCTACATAGCATTATATTGTCAATACCACATGTTAAAAAACCACTCCCCATATCATAACCAAAATATTTTATAAATATTTTATTTTAATTTAATTTTATAACAATTTTGCACTAAGAGGTGCTCTCCAACCCTTATGGTATAGATCTTGTAATCTAATGTCTCGTAAATATTTTAGCTTTGTTAAAATTGAATAAAAATTAATTATTAATTTTTATATATTATTGTGGGTGGTTTTTGAGCTCCAAGTTTATGAGAACCCACATGGTATTCATGTGGAACATATCCTACTCAAAGGGAGAAATTATTCCAGTCTAGATCCATCCTAACTCAAGTTCTAGGAAGTGGAGAGAAGGTTCAAATATCTTTTCACTCAAAATTTTACCTTAAGAAATTTGATCCTTTGAAGACTTGATAAATTCGAAATTAAATAGTCTTATTAATATATCATTAATAATATAGATAAAACTAAACAATAATTCTAAATTTCAATTTTTATTAGTAATAACATTACTTTTAGTATTATCAGTTCTCGTAATAATTATCCATTTAACTATATTTCAAATAAACAAACTTAATAGCTATTAATTTAACCATATTCCAAATACACCAATTATATATTGGTCTTTACTCATGAGTAATTAATATTCAACTTTAAATAATTTTCCTCAGTTTACATTATTTTTTAAAACATCACCATATTGGAGACGCACAAATTAGATTATTGGTTTTAATTATATGATTTTAATTTTTAAGCAATTTTCTTTACCTTAGTATAAAATGTTTTTTTTACTACGATTTTGACATTGGGGATACTCATCCTTAGTTTACATTATTTTTTGTAATATCACTTTAACATTGGGATACTCTTGTTGTGGCATATCTAATTTAATGCACGCTATATTAAACAATTAAAAATAGACCTTAACATAGATGTATGCTAGGGTTGTATTCTAAGTACATCGTGTTTTTATGATCTTCTCTTTGTAACCTATATGAACACTTCCACAGGTAGCAAAGTAGGTTCTCCTTTCTTATATTGAATTCAAAAGCACGAGGGTTGACCGTGTGGGACTCCTATTTAAATTTTCAAAAGTTGCAGCAAAGATTCGAGGATTTCATTATTCTTTTACTAGATTTTCCTATGGTCTATGATGAATTGTTGATGATACATGCTAGTGTGGTGGACAATTAATAAAGATACCAGAATGGTATAAGTTTGAAGATATATAAGAGGAAAATATCTAACTGAATGGCTCTTTTTTTAAGTGTATTAAGCGATGTTCTCCGGGTTTATTTCTATTTTATTGGGTATTATGGATTTTATGCCAGTGGTTTGGTATGTATTATGTTATTATTTATAGTTCTTTATTTACATTTTCACTCATTCGAGGGTAGTTGTGGCTACATTTATTAATCAATATGGAAAGAAGGGAGTTGTTCAACATTGAATTAAACCAAGAGAGTTTGGAAGTAAGGAATTGGGTGTAGAAAAAATGAGGTACTTAAGATGGGTGACGAGAAATTACATGGCTTATAGGTTATGAATATTGCCAGGGAAAAACAAAACATCTCAAATGTCTACTTAAATGTGTATTGGATACAACATGAAGATTAGAGAAATAATATACTGAAAAATGAGAAGAATTAGCACCAAGTTAAGTAATGAGATGTTAATTCAAAATCTTTGAATACTAAGAAATTTAACGATCAAAAATTTGAATTTGTTTTTATTGTTAAATTTTGAATTTTTGAGGATTTTAATTTTCTTAAATTTTAAATAAATGCTAGCACAAAGATGCTACTCAATTTGTTGCTAAAGGAATGCACAAGCATAACAATTTCAAGAATGTGAATGTTCTTAAAAAAAATGCAAGTGTACTACATTTTAACTAACTTCAACTGAACATTTAACATCCTAACTTCTTTTTATTGTTGTAAATACATGTACTTTTGAGTTTTAGTTCGGTGAGTGAGATACTTTTGACTCTTAGGCTAGTGTGTCCAATGGTATATTATGTAACCCACATGCAAATGTAGTTGCATTAGATATTGATATGTCAGTTTTGGGTAAGTGCCTAGGGGAGCCAGGATGTAAATAATGTAAATTTTGTAAATATTTTTATATATTAATAAAATAAGGTTGGTTGTGGAGCTCACTGAATAGAAAGAATACAATTGGCACAACTCTAGAAAAAGGCAACAATTGGGATTGCTTTGGTGAAACTGCGCCTGAAGACCCATGTGGCCCTAGAAAGTTCCACATGGCGAGATAAGGCCATGCAGATAAAAAGAAGTGTATTTTTTGTTGCGATTCATTCATTGAGCCATTCATGGTTGGATGGGGAGGAAATTTAGTCTAGTGAGTGAGGAGTTAGGGAACGTTGGGGTTGGACTCTCGAATTGGTTCGGGTGTGGTTATTCGGTTAACCTTACCAATTTATGCATCTAGATTTTATGTGATCCCTAGTGGCTCCAAGGGTGCGTTAGCCCTAATTATGGCCTGATGCCATGGATTTTTGGCGGGGAACTCAATTTGAAGATAGTTGAAGAGTCTCGATTTGGGCTCTAACAATGACTAAGGGGTTTATTCTGGTTCAACTATTCAATGCTTGGACACCGAAAAGCAATAAAGCTCCTAGAGTTTTAGGCTATGACTCTTCTAGAAACCATAAATCATCATGGAAGGTGGGTACTATTGAGGGACTTGGGCTACACCACATGGTTTCGAGTTAAGGGAACATGACATCGTGGCTAGAGATTGAGGTTGTTGTGCTCAGTGTCATGGCTAGGGTTTTGTTGTTCGTTGTATAATTGTTTCCTGGAGTTGTTGCCTCAACTCAGGGGTGACTTAATGTTGAGCTTATGAACCACATGGTCTATGACTGGGTGGAACATGGAGAGTCCATAGCAAGTCAACTCCTTATTATCAAATAAGTATTCAAATTCCTGTACATTGTTGTTTATGCATGTGCGACTATGTTTAATTAATGGCTTATGTTTAAACCCTAGATTCATGAAAATTTTGAACTTGTTGGTGATGTCAATTATTTTTATTGTGTTATTTAGTCACATTGTATGTGATATCTAATTCTTGCACAACATGTAGTACCGTATTTCATGATAATTATAATTGCTATGCAGAAGTTAAAATTTATGACAACATTAACCATGTACGCTTCCAAAAATAATTTCATATAAATTAATGGTGTATGCAATATTGGTTAAGCAGTGTTGCCTAGATTAGGGTTAGGGACATCATAGAGTGGTATCAGAGCTCGATTTCAACACTAGGTCTAAATTAGGCCAATTTGGCATAGATTGAAAAGATTAGAGGCTCGACTGTTTGACAAAATCCCAAGAATAAGAGTTAGGAAAGTTCACATAAGGAATGATGTACAAGTGCCAAGAAACGTTTGAAGATGATTAATTTTGTTTAATTATAAGATAATATTAGAAGAAATCACTTAATTTTGACCTGACAGAGCTAAAATTCATGTGTAAAACATTGCCACCATTAACAAGGGATTTAATTTTGTTTAAAAGTTAATTTTAACACACACACACACACACACATATATATACAACCATTATAAAAATGTATAGGACTTGAAATTTGTTTTTTTTTTTTGTTACATATTCAACAATTAAAAAAAGATAACATTCATTCCATAAATGTAATTGTTATAACTTTCGTCGATGGCATATCTATATCAAAATTATATATGCAAGTAATATATATAATTCTGAATGTGGACCGACTTGTTCTACTCCAGCAAATTTGTCGACCTAACAAATATGCTTCTTTTCAGACACACATCAAATATTGTGAGTTTGTGCCTCTGAGCCCAATGGACTGATTAACCATTGTCATATTTTCTTCAAGGGCCAAACATGTATTTCCCTTGAAGCGGATGGCTCCGGAAGGCCAAATCAAAGTGAACCTCGTTGTTGAATGACTAATCTGCACGGGCAGCACCAATATTACCATCGGTTTCAGAAAAGGCACGAAGGTGCTTGAAGATCGTCACCAACAGAACCACGTGACCAGCATCATGTTGCTCTCAGATGGCCAGGACACTTAGGTTGAACGCTAAAAAAAGCATGTGGCATAGCCATGTACAAATCTTGGTCTATGCCTTCGGCTTTAGAGTTGAAAATGACGCAGTGAATGCAACGCATTTCTGAATACTCAAGAGGCATGTTTTCATTCATTTAGACCACATCCGCAGACCTCGTACAAGATGCCTTCTCTTAGTGTATCAATGATTAGTGTCATTGTGCAGGACGTCAGTGTAATATTTTCAGCTTGAACAGGAATGAAGTTGAAAAGCTTCCATGGTTTGCCGAGGATGGAAGCCAAGGGACTGTAAATGTTGGTGATCTCTACACTGAAGAATATAGAACTATACTTGTATAGCTTCATATTGGAGGTACTACACACCTAGGACCTTCATTACTGGCACATGTGGACACTTGGTTAGAGCATTCATTGACATGCAAGGCTTCAACATTGGAATCTTCACCAGATTGGCGGCTCTAACTGTCCATGCATGCATGGGAATACATGCAAGATCCTTTCTGCATGATTTACTTCCTGATTTGTTCCTCTTTTCCCTCTGCAACTGGCTAGTTCTCTTCGAAACATGTTGTAGGTGTCGAGTCCTGTCATTGATCACCACTATGGTGCATTACCTTGGGATCTTCACGTAATGATGTTATATCATGAGCATTGTAACCTATTTTATGTATCAATAATTCTTTTTGTTCTTTCAATTTCTTTTAGTGTTTTTGCTCTACAAAGCTGTGTGTTCAACCTTTACTAGCTAGATTCATGTGTGTAGGTTTTCTAACACATTTACATGGTATCAGAGCCCACAGGTTGCTAGATAAAAGGCACACCAATACTTTATTTTGTAGGTATTACAACTTGGAGATCAAATATCAATAGAAAAATGAAGTTTCCCAAAGCGTCAATCATAACATCGTACAACTATCATGAATGGAAGGACCAAATCATTTGATACCTTCATCAAAAAGGGTTGTACAGGATTACCATGGCTATAGAAGTGGAACCCACTTTAGCGATAGAGAAATCCAAGTACCTCAACCGCATGGATAAGGCCCACAGGTCCATATGCATGTGCATCTCCCCAGAGTTCCAGTTTCATCTATCTGCCTGCAGTACTCCCAATGAGATTTTTAAAAAGGTTGAAGAACTCTACGGGAAATAGGATGAGATGAAAGGACATCTACTCGAAGTGGAGCTACTCTCATTGGATCCACAGAACTATGACAGAATTCAAGACTTCTTCACCAGATGTAACGATCCATTCCTGCAACTCAAGGGTTGTGGATTTGACAAATCCAATGAGGAGAGTCGCCAAGTTCTCTCTATTATGTCAAAGCTCAAACCAGAATACTCCATCTTTGTGTCTACATTTCATTCAATAAGGCTTGCAACAGGTAAATCCTACACTATGCCTTCTCTCAAAGAGTACATGGAGTCCCTCACTTTTGAGCAAGATAAACTCTTTGGCATTGGGAAAATCAAACCTCCAAAAGCACATGCACTTGCTGTGCATGATGGCGGCCACAATAAAAATCACAGATTTGATTCAAATCAGAAAAATCAGCAGCAAAAAGATAAGGGAAAAGCGCATTCCCATCCAAAGAAGGAAGGGTACACCAAGCCCTTCAATGACTCCTTCGGCTCCAGAAATGAGAAAGGGAAGAAAGGAGACAAATGGACCTACTGTCACCAAGGATTCCATCTAGAATCTTCTTGCATGAAGAAACAAATTGACCAAATGGTAGAAATCCTTCAGAAGCACAACCTTGCGGACCACATCCCTCAGGAGATCAAGAAGAAAACTGAGGATCCGCCACACGAAAAAGGTAACAATTTTCATGCTTTAGTTGCAATTAACTCTTCCCTTGATAAATGGATTATAGATTCTAGTGCATCACATCATATGGCTACTATAAAGGAAGTCTATTCCTCTTTGGATGCATGCAAAGGACCTCCCATCCTCATGGGAGATGACTCACCTATTGAGGTCACCAAAAAAGGTAGAGTGGAACTTTTACACGGAAGCTTTGAAGATGTGCTTCATGTTCCAAAACTTTCGTAAACCTGCTTTTAGTTTATCAGATCACTCATTGTGGCACCGGAAAGAGAGTGGAATTCACTCCAGATGCAGTGAACATATATGACCTAC
>APFE031697220.1:0-57275 GCA_000404065.3 Pinus taeda
GTCGAATTTGATGAAGCCTCCCACGTGGGTCATCTGACTGCTGGAAGACAACCCTAGAAATTAGGGAACATGTTTCCATGTTTTTAGGTTTAGGATCCCTGAAAATGGCACGTGGGACAGAGCCTTTATCTCCTCCTCCATGACACATTTTCCAAAACTGAAGGAGGTTATTGTAGTCCAGGATGTCTAGAACAAACACCTCTCGTGGTTTTTTAAAATACATCTCCAGCTGTCTAGAATCGATCCTTGAAGAAGACATGTAAAACAGGAAATTTTGATTTTTGAAAAACTGCACCTACAACAGTTTTGTAGCACACGTTTAGTCTTTCATTTCTCCCACCTCAGAATGGATTTGAAGAAACTGAAAGCTTTTTTTGTAGTGCAGCATGTTAGGAAGAAAAACCTCTTTCTGTTTGCAAAATTGAGTTCTTAGCTGCTCAAGAAAGCTTCTATACGTTAACTAGTAAAAAGAGTTTTTCTGTTAAAACAAGCTACTTCAAGGGTTTCGTAGCGCGCTACGAAACTGCTGAGTTGTTCCAAAAATCATAGTTTCAATACCAAACTCTGACTGTCTTTGGCTTTCTTTTCTCAATAGCCACTCATTGAATGGATTAAAGGCCAAAGAGTTAACGTCACTTTGATGAACTACAACTGATTGTTGAGGCTTGTTAGGTGCAGGTGTACGCATGTCCCATATGAGCAAATGGCAATCATTTCCAACAGAGCCAAAAAGGTATTCATCCTTGAAATGCCATGAAACATCTTCAACTACTCCCTCATGAACCTTTAACTATTTGATTTGCCTCAAGCACTTTCTTTCCAAATGCAGCGTTTATATCCCACAAGCATATTGTGCATCGTTTGAAGCACTTAGTATGTGACCTTCTTTTAGAGGACTCCATGTCAAACCATATCCTTCATTAGAATGACCTTTCAATATCAATTCAGGATTGCAAATGCTTTCTTGAGGAGCCTTTGATGGATGCTTGCTGTAATCAAACACATAAACATCTGAGCTCACTGTCTTCGTTGCAATGACAAAATGAATTATGTGGCATGTAGCGAGCCTTGTTAACTTCTCCTTCATATTTGTTGTTTCCATAGTGCTCCCAAGAGTAATTACTGGTATAGTTGATGCAAAGAATCCCATTGGAATGAATTGCTTCTCACCAAAGATAATATGAGCATATACTCCATCTGAGATTATTAACAAACCTAACCTTTTAGCTGTCTCTGCAATGTGAAGATGACATGAGATATAAGCTTCTGTTCTGGCTGAAAGATAGGTCTTGGGACAGAGCTCATAAATTCTCACAAAAAATGTATTTGGAAAAACTGAAGGAGGCTTTTGTGAACAAATCCATGCTGAACAAAAAACTCTTTTGTTTTTTTGAAAAACCTTCCCTACCACCCAGAATGTGTTATTGAAAAACAGGTGTCAAACATAGAAATATGCTTGTGAAAAACTTGCACCTACAGCAGTTTCGTACCACAATTTTAGTCATCCATTTCTCCCATATCATGATGTATTTGCGGAAAATGAAGGAGGTTTTCTTATTTCAATCTGTTAGGAATAAAAACCTCTTTCAATTTTCTGAAATGTGCTTTCAGTTGCTCTAGAGACCTCCTGGAAGTTGACTACTTAAAACTGTTTTTCATACAATTGCATTGGATTATCTTGTTTTACATACACTGTAGACTTGATCCAAAACCTCTTTGAAGCTGCCTTAAGCATCATGAACAAAACTAGCTATGAATAATGGTCATCTTCATAAACTTCCTTTCAAAAATATTTTCCCTTTGTCACTCAAAATTGGTCAACTTCATCAAAATATGCAGCTACAGCAGTTTCGTAACGTGCTACGAAACTGCTGTGTAATCACCAAAACACAGTTTTAATGCCAATTCGACTGTCTTGAGCCTTTATTTTTCTTGAAATGGGTTTCTCCAAATGTCATGAAGCTTGGTCAAAACTGAATACAATAAACACCATTCTTCAAGGAAAACTTTCAAAATGTAATCTATATCAAAATTTAGGATTACCTTACACGCCTTGCTTGAGCCTTCAAAGAAATTTGATGTATGCTGACCTTGAGTTTGCCAAGTGCTTCTTATGCATGAAAGGAACTTGAGAATAACCAAGACCAATTCTCCCTTACCTTACCCTTTTCCTTTGAAATCTTTTCAGTGATAACAGTGGCTCCACTTGGGATAGCATGCCCTTGTGGTACACTAAGAACTCGCAGGTCCAGTGCCTTATCCTCTTATGATAAATGGAAATTTGTTTGACAAGCATCCCCTTTAATCTTCTTGGGCCTTCACCTCAGGCTTAAGCTTGATGATCACTGTAGGAGAAAGAAATCTATATCTACTGAAAAATGCTTAGTCAACCTTGAGCTTATTTGCATTTTCCTACCTACCTACTAGCTGCAATTTCCACTTTAGGTCAAGCAACATGATATTTCAGATAAAGCCAATCAATTGTCCTTTCTGATATTGGAGGGTCTTGACTACATTCAACATCAAAATAACCATGATAGTGAGATGACCAAATCAACTTATAATGTATATGATCTTCATAATGCAAATGAAAATGAAATACTGATGTGCAAAACTTTGCCATGTATTTATTTATAGGGTCAAAGAAAACATGGTTATTTTGATAATCATCATAACATTCTACATCTTTAGACAATTGATTCTCAGCCACACACGATTTCTTTGATATGCTATCCAACTGCTCTTCTAAATGGTTCCCACAAACAATGTAATTTTCCTCCTTATTATGATCATTCATTGATGTAAGCTGCTGCAAGGAAACACAAAATTGAACAACCTTTTCCTCTGTCTGAGGATTATAACAGCTATCTTCCAGTACTTCTTCTTGGTGTTTGCCATCAATTTCATATTCATTGTGATCAAAATCTTGGCAAGTTTGCTGCATCTTCTCATTTATATCAAAAGATGAAACATGGTTTTCATAAGTAAACCCTTGCTGATCTTCATGTTGCATTTCATGAGATGTTATACTTTCTTCTTGGTGTTGAAATGCATTGTTATGAAGAGCCTCTAAAATTTATTAATCCATAAATTCATCATCATCATAACAATCCTCCAAGTACTGAATAAGACTTAAAGAATGTCTGCAACAATCTTGGATCAACAACAAGGAGGGATGGGATTCTTTATACATCTCGTAGAATTCATCATGAAAACTAGCAAGCGAATATATTGACCATTTTCGAAACTTTTGTACCAAGACCATGCTTTTCCTTCTAAAGTGGTCATAAACATCCTCATGAGACAATCTTCTGGGAAATGAACCTTAAGACTGCGTACATGCATATGGAACCTAACCAAATGAAGAGCAACATTGTCTTTCTTTTCATCTTTGAATATTGGAAGATCTGCTAACCAATCAACCTTTGGCATAGGATTTGGAAAACCAGGGATATGAGACTGATTCATAGGAGCATACCTAGCATTCATTCTTGCAGTGGAACTCATCTTGGAACTTCATCAAGCTACTGATCTTCTAGTAGTGGAGTCACCTTCCAATTTGTTATTCGATGTGTGGAGTCGCCAAGGTAGTTATGCAGCCTCAAAATGATGTCTGAGCTCCTGCTACCTTCAGAAGTTCAGCCTCTTGATTTCGGGAATGAATAATCTTCAGACTCCCGGAAGACGCACCAAAATGTTAGCTCAAAATCAGTTTCTGATAGGCTGCTGATCAGGTTGACTCTAAGTAACTATTTCAAACCTACTTTAGGCCGAGGCTTAGCCTCCTCAACCTGAGAGGGCTCTCTCAAAAAGGGGTTAATGATTTTGATTATAGATAAGATGGCTAAATCTTGTCAAACAACTGTTAGAATATGAATGGTGGAAACACATTTAACAACTATCCATTGGGCTTATGGAGTCAACAACATCTCAATATAACAATGAACTCAACCTTACATAGAAGTCAGGGCATTCAACATTTAAATATTCAGAACATCAAACTCATATAGGACCACACAGTTTATGAATATATACAGGAAGTCAGAGCACATCTAGTGAATTATGAGTGATTACAAATCCATACCAGTGAAAGAATTAAGAAAAGGACAACATCACATATTCTGAACATAAAAATTCCCTCATGAATCCTGAGAAGTAAAGCCAAACATGTATTACTGAAACAGAGTCTTACATAAGCCAAATACCAGCCTTTTCATAAAATTTCCAACCCTGAGTACATTGATGCTTCAACTATATATAGAGCTCTTTACATAACTTTGAATCCTCCTCAAGCATGAGGGGAATTCGAATTCATCCTACTATGACACCTATTGATACTTAAAACTAACTATTAAATGCAAATGACACCTAACTAGGAGTCCTAGAGACCTAATACAACTAGGAGTGTAACTCCTTATTATGATTACAACAACCTTATCTAAGCATTTAAAGCATTATTTGACAACTTGCAACCTAAAGAAGTCGAATTTGATGAAGCCTCCCACGTGGTCATCTGACTGCTGAAGACAAACCCTAGAAATTAGGGAACATGTTTCCATGTTTTTAGGTTTAGGATCCCTGAAAATGGCACGTGGGACAGAGCCTTTATCTCCTCATCCATGACACATTTTTCGAAACTGAAGGAGGTTTTTTTATTCTAGCATGTCTAAAAAAAAAACCTCTCTTGGTTTCTTAAAATACTTCTCCAGCTGTCCAGAATCGATCCTTGAAGAAGACGTGTAAAACAGGAAATTTTTATTTTTGAAAAACTGCACCTACAACAGTTTTGTAGCGCACGTTTAGTATTTCATTTCTCCCACCTCAGAATGGATTTGAAGAAACTTAAAGATTTTTTTGTAGTGCAGCATGTTAGGAAGAAAAACCTCTTTCTGTTTGAAAAATTGAGTTCTCATCTGCTCAGGAAAGCTTCTGTAAGTTAACTAGTAAAAAGAATTTTTCTGTTAAAACAGGCTGCTTCAGGGGTTTCGTAGCGCGCTATGAAACTGCTGAGTTGTTCCAAAAATCACAGTTTCAATACCAAACTCTGAATGTCTTGGGCTTTCTTTTCTCAACAGCCACTCCTTGAATGGATTAAAGGCCAAAGAGTCAACCTCACTTTGATGAACTACAACTGATTGTTGAGGCTTGTTAGGTGCAGGTGTACGCATGTCCCATATGAGCAAATGGCAATCATTTCCAACAGAGCCAAAAAGGTATTCATCCTTGAAATGCCATGAAATGTCTTCAACTGCTCCCTCATGAACCTTTACCTATTTGATTGGCCTCAAGCACTTTCTTTCCAAATGCAACGTTTATATCCCACAAGGATATTGTGCATCGTTTGAAGCACTTAGTATGTGACCTTCTTTTAGAGGACTCCATGTCAAACCATATCCTTCATTAGAATGACCTTTCAATATCAATTCAGGATTGCAAACCCTTTCTTGAGGAGCCTTTGATGGATGCTTGCTGTAATCAAACACATAAACATCTGAGCTCACTGTCTTCGTTGCAATGACAAAATGAATTATGTGGCATGTAGCGAGCATTGTTAACTTCTCCTTCATATTTGTTGTTTCCACAGTGCTCCCAAGAGTAATTACTGGTATAGTTGATGCAAAGAATCCCATTGGAATGAATTGCTTCTCACCAAAGACAATATGATCATATACTCCATCTGAGATTATTAACAAACCTAACCTTTTAGTTGTCTCTGCAATGTGAAGATGACATGAGATATAAGCTTCTGTTCTGGCTGAAAGATAGGTCTTGGGACAGAGATCATAAATTCTCACAAAAAACGTATTTGGAAAAACTGAAGGAGGCTTGTGTGAACCAATCCATGCTGAACAAAAACCTCTTTTGGTTTTTTGAAAAACCTTACCTACCGCCCAGAATGTGTCATTGAAAAAGAGGTGTCAAACAGAGAAATATGCTTGTGAAAAACTTGCACCTACAGCAGTTTCGTAGCGCAAGTTTAGTCATCCATTTCTCCCATATCATGATGTATTTGCGAAAAATGAAGGAGGTTTTCTTATTTCAGTCTGTTAGGAATAAAAAACTCTTTCAATTTTCCAAAATGTGCTTTCAGTTGCTCTAGAGACCTCCTGGAAGTTGACTACTTAAAACAGTTTTTCATACAATTGCATTGGATTATCTTGTTTTACATACACTGTAGACTTGATCCAAAACCTCTTTGAAGCTGCCTTAAGCATCATGAAAAAAAATAGCTATGAATAATGGTCATATTCATAAACTTCCTTTCAAAAATATTTGCCCTTTGTCACTCAAAATTGGTCAACTTCATCAAAATATGCAGCTACAGCAGTTTCGTAGCGTGCTACGAAACTGCTGTGTAATCACCAAAACACAGTTTTAATGCCAATTCGACTGTCTTGAGCCTTTATTTTTCTTGAAATGGGTTTCGCCACATGTCATGAAGCTTGTTCAAAACTGAATAAAATAAACACCATTCCTCAAGGAAAACTTTCAAAATGTAATCTATATCAAAATTTAGGTTTACCTTACGTGCCTTGCTTGAGCCTTCAAAGAAATCTGATGTATGCTAACCTTGAGTTTGCCAAGTGCTTCTTATGCATGAATGGAACTTGAGAATAACAAAGACCAATTCTCCCTTACCTTACCCTTTTCCTTTGAAATCTTTTCAGTGATAACAGTGGCTCGACTTGGGATAGCGTGCCCTTGTGGTACACTAAGAACTCGCAGGGCCAGTGCCTTATCCTCTTATGATAAATGGAAATTTGTTTGACAAGCATCCCCTTTAATCTTCTTGGGCCTTCACCTCAGGCTTAATCTTGATGATCACTGTAGGAGAAAGAAATCTATATCTACTGAAAAATGCTCAGTCAACCTTGAGCTTATTTGCATTTTCCTACCTATATACTAGCTGCAATTTCCACTTTAGGTCAAGCAACATGATATTTCCAATAAAGCCAATCAATTGTCCTTTCTGATATTGGAGGCTCTTGACTACATTCAACTTCAAGATAACCATGATAGTGAGATGACCAAATCAACTTATAATGTATATCATCTTCATAATGCAAATGAAAATGAAATACTGATGTGCAAAACTTTGCCATGTATTCATTTATAGGGTCAAAGAAAACATGGTTATTTTGATAATCATCATAACATTCTACATCTTTAGACAATTGATTCTCAGCCACACACGATTTCTTTGATATGCTATCCAACTTCTCTTCTAAATGGTTCCCACAAACAATGTAATTTTCCTCCTTATTATGATCATTCATTGATGTAAGCTGCTGCAAGGAAACACAAAATTGAACAACCTTTTCCTTTGCCTGAGGATTATAACAGCTATCTTCCAGTACTTCTTCTTGGTGTTTACCATCAATTTCATATTCATTTTGATCAAAATCTTGGCAAGTTTGCTTCATCTTCTCATTTATATCAAAACATGAAACATGGTTTTCATAAGTAAACCCTTGCTGATCTTCATGCTGCATTTCATGAGATGTTATACTTTCTTCTTGGTGTTGAAATGCATTGTTATGAAGAGCCTCTAAAATTTCTTCATCCATAAATTCATCATCATCATAACAATCCTCCAAGTATTGAATAAGACTTAAAGAATGTCTACAACAATCTTTGAGTAGCAACAAGGAGGGATGGGATTCTTTATACATCTCATAGAAGTCATCATGAAAACTAGCAAGCGAATATATTGAACCATTTTCCAAACTTTTGTACCAAGACCATGCTTTTCCTTCTAAAGTGGTCAAAAACATTTTCATAAGACAATCTTTAGGGAACTAAACCTTAAGACTGCGTACATGCATATGGAACCTAACCAAATGAAGAGCAGCATTGTCTTTCTTTTCATCTTTGAATATTGGAAGATGCTCTAACCAATCAACCTTTGGCATAGGGTTTGGAAAACCAGGGATATGAGACCGATTCATAGGAGCATACCTGGCATTCATTCTTGCAGTGGAACTCATCTTGAAACTTCATCAAGCTACTGATCTTCTAGCAGTGGAGTCACCTTCTAATTTGTTATTTGATGTGTGGAGTTGCCAAGGTAGATTTGCAGCCTCGAAAAGATGTCTGAGCTCCTGCTACCTTCAGAAGTTCAGCCTCTTGATTTCGGGAATGAATAATCTTCAGACTCCCGGCAGACGCACCAAAATGTTATCTCAAAATCAGGTCCTAATAGGCTGCTAGTCAGGTTGACTCTAAGTAACTATTTCAAACCAATCTTTTGACTAAGGCTTAGCCTCCTTAGCCTGAGAGGGCTCTCTCAAAGGGTTATTGGTTTTGACTAATAATTAAGATGGCTAACTCTTGTGAAACAAAAGTAAAAATATGAATGGTGGAAACACATTTAGCAACTATCCATTGGGCTTATGGAGTCAACATCATTTCAGTATAACAATGGTATTAACCTTACATAGAAGTCGGGGCATTCAACATTCAACACATTCAGAACATACCAAGAAGATATGGGACCACACAGCCTATGAATGTATACAGGAAGTCAGAGCAAATTCAGTGAATTTTGAGTGATTATACATTCATACCACTGCAAATATTAGGAAAATAATAACACAATATATTCTGAAACATCAAATCCCTCATGAATCCTGAGAAGCAAAGCCAAACTTGTATTACTAAAAGAGTCTTTACATAAGCCAAATATCAGAGCTTTTCCATAAAATTTCCAACCTTGAGTACATTGATGCTTCAGATATATATAGAGCTCTTTACATAACTTGGATTCCTCCTCACCCATGAGGGAAATTCGAATTCATCCTACTATGACACCTAATGATACTTAAAACTAACTATTAAATGCAAATGACACCTAACTAGGAGTCCTAGAGACCTAATACAACTAGGAGTGTAACTCCTTATTATGATTTCAACAACCTTATATAAACATTTAAAGCATTATTTGACACCTAACACTCCATGAAGTCGAATTTTATTAAGCCTCCCACGTGGTCATCTGACTGCTGAAGACAAACCCTAGAAATTAGGGAACATGTTTCCCTGTTTTTAGGGTTTAGGATCCCTGAAAATAGCACGTGGGACAGAGCCTTTATCTCTTCATCCATGACACATTTTACGAAACTGGAGGATTTTTTTGTAGCCCATGTTGTCCAGAACAAAAACCTCTCATGGTTTTTTAAAACATTTCTCCAGCTGTCCAGAAACGGTCCTTGAAAAACACGTGGCAAACAGGAAAAATCCGTTTTTTGAAAGACTGCACATACAACAGTTTTGTAGCGCAACTTTGGTCACCCGTTTCTCCCAGCTCATAATGAATTTGAATAAACTGAAAGAGGTTTTTGTAGTGCAGCATGTTAGGAAGAAAAAACTCTTTCAGTTTGCAAAATGGAGTTCTCAACTCCTCAGGAAAGCTTCTGTAAGGTGACTAGTAAAAACAGTTTTTCTCTGCTAAAACAGGCTGCTACAGGGGTTTCGTAGCGCACTGCGAAAACGCCTAGTTCAGTGATTTCATAGCTACTTTCAAAATTTCTCCAACATGATGTGAGATATGACTTATAAACACCTGGTAAGACTTCTAAAACATGAAATGAGGCTGTCAAACCTTATTTGGAAAAGAGATATGATCTTAAAAGACTTCTAACCTTATGACCTAACCCTTAAAGCATGAAATGACCTAGAGACCCTTTAACACCATGACTAGAAGAAGGGTTTGTAAATGAGAATGACACTAATTGTGATGAGCTGACTCAAAACGTATAAGACTTATCATTAGAAACAAGGCAACTTACCAAAGCTTAGAGACAAAGATTTTAGGGTGATAACAGTTGTCATCAAACATGTCTTCTAATGGAGTAAGGCTGGTAGGAAGAAAATTACTCTTTAGATCAATAAACTCATCCTCTTCTTTGGCTATTTCCTCTAAATACATTTGTTTCAACTACTCTATGTTTGCGTTGTCAAACACAGTTGGGTTAAGGATTTGTTTAGCTGTTACAGCTGTTAGAGCCTGCTGATTTTCTTCTGTTGGATGTTGGGAATCGTTCATGGCATCCATGTCAATGTTTGTGTTGGAAAATTCGCCCTCAAGAGTGAGGAAATTGTTAATCTAGGCATCATTTTGAAACACCTGCCAATCCTTAACATTGTTAGGGACCGAAGGTCTGTGTTTTATTTCAGCGGTGAAATGGTGATTTGGTTCAAAGGGAAGCTTGCATGTGCTGGCAAAAGTTGCTAGACTGTGGGCATGAATATTATGATCTCTTGGAATTTTGGCCAGCCTGAATTTGTTGAAATAATTGATTATTTCGGTGGCAGAAGCCCTGTAAGATCTCATTCTACTGTCATTAGTAACAAAGTTACCTTTCATCTGTTGTATAATCAAATCGGAGTCACCTAGGATGGCCACTTTTGTAGCTCCTAGGGCTTTGAGAAGTTTAAGGCCTAAGAGAAGAGCTTCATACTCTGCCATGTTGTTTGTACATTTGAAATTTAGTCTATAGGCATGGCCTTCTGCGTGATTATCATGTGTATTGTAAATCCATACATCTGCCCCTGCTCCTAACTTGTTGGCAGAACCATCAAACTCTAAATACCATGTGTTTTCTTGTTTGAGGTTTGTATTGAGAGTTTCAGTTATTTGAGGATTGGGCAGACTTACAATTTCTATTTCGGGATGTTCTTCTTGTTGTTTGCTGGTTGCCTTGATTGTTGAGACAATTTCATGGGTATTGGCAACCGATTCCTCATTGATGTATGTTTCTTGTTCCAAAGATAACGACTTATCATCGGTTGGAGGACTGGTGTTATCATTAAATAAAATAAAAGAATCCATATCAGAATGGATTGAGTAAATTGGAAAATTTTGGGGCTTTTCCTCACTGCTTACCACATACTTCATCAGTGTTTCTCTATATAGCCTCTTTGGTTGCCCAAAGACAGATATAGTGGCATAAGAGAGGTCAAGTTGAAGGGATCCTTGCAATTTTTCTCCCCACGATCTGGATAGGAGCATGCCATATTTTGTGGGCATGTCAGCAACTACTACATCCATTAGGATTGTCTTGTTGGGGAATTGGACTAGAGACACACAAAGGTCTTTAATCAAGCCTAGACATTTGACTTGACTTGAGTCAAAGGAATATAGATCTTTGTATGGTCTTGTGACATCAAGGTTCAATCTTTCCATTACAGCTTTAGGCATAAGGTTATGTGAGGAACCTGAGTCAAACATAGCATTATGCAATATTTTTTCATGTATGTGCAGACTGACATAAAAGGGTGGAACAGGTCCATATGTTGATTTTCCATTAACTTCTGGACCAAACAGCGGCTTAGGGGTATCGTCTAAAATGTTTACATCATCCCTCACCTCTGGTAGTTGAAGTTACCTTTGAATTTGTTGCCTATATACATCATGTTTGGCAAGTTCTGAGAGGGGAATGGATATCTTGAGTTGTCCAATCTCTGCTTCTAAACTGAATGGTTTTTCCAATGAGTTCTTGATGTTGATGGTAGAAAATTTCTCTTTTTTAGGCATACTCTCTATGTTTTCTGTTGGCATGTCAGCGTTATGATGAATGACAGTTTGTGGTATTTCTGCTTTGGGAGGATTTTTTAGAGTGATGTTCAGAATTTCGTTTGGGGAAGAAGGAGGTAGAGGTCGATCAATAGGAGGCTGTGTGTCTGTTATATCCTCCACAGTTACCTGATGCGGGTTTGGGACAGAGCTATCAGCCGGATTTGTTATGGTGACATTGTCTTTAATTTTGTTGGTTTGTTTGCTATCTTTTATTCAGCTAGATGCAGGGACATCAATGGTCCTTGTTCTCAACTTATATTGTTTGTGTACTTCATATACAGCGGTATCATAACCTTGTTTGAAATCAAAAGACTCTCCCGACTTGGTCTGAAATTGTTTTTCATCAGAGTAGTCTCGGTCCTCTTCAGTGAGAAATATTTGTTGTTCATTTTCCGAATCTATCAGGTTCATATGAGTCCCATCTGTGGGCTCACTGGATGTAGATGATTCCTCATAGTTTTCTTGAAAAGGAGGCCTAATATCATGGTCGGGACTGGCCCTTCCAGCATTTATGTTTTGAGTTTTAATGAAGTTCGGGTTCCTTATGGCATTGGGCTGTTGACCTTCCCATTAAGTTTTCCTCTCAACATTGTCTACTCTGTCTCCCAGCCTGTGGATGCCACTGATAATAGCATCTAGCTTCTGATCGAAGGCTGAGGGTTTTTCCTTGAAGGTGGTTCTTCTCTCAGTTCTGGCTGTGTTTCTTTTGGCAATTAGATTTGCCTCCACACTAACAGCAACATCTTGCATCTCTACGAGGCTTTGAGGGGCTCTTTCCCTTAACTGATATGCCATCTCAGCATCAAAGTCATCAGGGAATTTGTACAAAGTGAGATCAGGTGGAGGTCTTAAATTTTGTGGTATTGCATTGTAAACATTGTTAAATCTCGCACAGTAATCCAAAACCGTTTCCTGAGGTCCTCTTTTGATAGTATCATACTCAGATAGTATGTGTAGGGGGTCTTTCTTTTTCTCCCATCTGTTAATAGATGTCTGGTATAAGGCTTCAGGATTTAATATGGAATTGGGTGTAAGTGCCCTAAACCAGGTTCTGACATCACCGGTCAAACTTTGAACAAAAATCTTCATTCTCACACTGTCATCATCAATCTCATAACTCTCAAAGTAATCCTGCATTTTCTTTGTATTTTGTAGGGCGGTGCAGGAGTTTGTGCCATCAAAATAGGTAATTTTTGTCTGGTAGTCCTGAGGCATAGCCCCGGGATTAGCAGGCAGCTATAAGGGCGTATATCTATTAGCCATGTTAATGGGTATAAGTGGAAAAACTAGGGCAACTGGGATAACAGGAACGACCGGGGTAGAAGGAGTAGTTGTGGTAGTAGGAGTATAGGATGGAGGTGTAGAAGAGATGCTTAAAAACATAAAATTGATCAGAAATCAAGATTCTGCAACCTCAAAACTACTTACCCAGCCTACTTACCTAACATTTTTTCTTCTTTTGGTTTGGGTGCACTTAGACTTGCAAACCCAGCATTTCAACTTTTTCTTTTTATGCCTTCCTATCTACAAACTACCCTTATTTCTTCCAAGGGCCCAGATAAGCAGTTGGGCTCCTTTGATTCTCTACCTATCTAAGGATCTGCCAAGATTAAGCTGTTTGGACAGATTTTCATTCTCTATATTCTAAAACAGGAAATTAAAACCTAGGGAGATCAATATTAGGCTGTTTGGACCTCCCTTTAGATGAAAATTCTACAAAACTGGAATGACTCTTCAAAATTGGAATGCAGTGGATGAACTTTAAGTAGCATTATTTCATGGCCTCTTTCTTTGGTGACTGTTTAGCAAATATGGAGCATTGCAGCATGCAAAGTATGACATATTTGGCCTATAAAAATATCAATCATGAAATATGAGTAACCTGCTGCAGCAGGAGGCTAACAGGCAGCACACTAAGTGCCTACCTGTTGAACCTCTTGTACCTGTTATTATGAGACCGCGGGGTCAGAACTACTTCCCTATTTTTGGTCCTTCCTCCCTTGCATTTGTGCGAGCTTTCCTTCAATTTTTCCTGTAATGGTGAAGGCCTCATCGATCCAAGGCTGAACATGCACCATTATGACTACTTCTTTGTGCCATGCAGCATCCACCTGCTCTTTCAACGCTTTGGGATATTGCATTCGCGCATGCCTCTGAGTGAGGGCCACCATCTGCGTAGTCCCTTCTATGCTATCGTACTATTGCTGGAGCTCATGCGCCTCTGTCTCTAAGCACTTGTTGTTGGGGTCCTCCTGCAGATTCGTGAGGACCTGAAATGACTCCTCCAACATTCTGGTGCAATCTCGTACTGCACTGTCAATCTCTTCCAGCCCTGATGTAATAGCGTTGGCGTCTTGTTCTCTTCCTTTCGGAGGGGTGGATGGTTGTGCCTTCAACCGCACTTCTCCTATTTGAAGGTTCAACTCTAGATGAACCTTTGTCATTTCTTCTCGTGCCTCGCGCACCCCTGCTACTAGTCTGTGGGTGCACGCCTCTATTGGTGCATCTGTGGGGAGGGCCAGCTCAGGGACCATATGACAGGCTTCTTCTAGTATCTATACCATCTTCTTATTTTTCAACACCACTTCATCATGCTGAAAGCTCAACTACTCCATGTTTATTTTTTTCTTTCTTAGCACTTGTAGTGTGCAACTCTCCCTAGCCCATAGTTCTATAGTAATCCCATCCTGCAGAATGTATAGTGTCTCCCATGGGAATGCAACCGTGTTGATCCCAATATCTTTTAGTGCACTAATCATAGCCCTATTGGCCTCATTTCTTGTGACCAGTGCCCCTTCTAGTAACACAATGGTGTTTGTTGTCCGAGCGCATAGCATCTGCTCTGCTGCAGTTGTCCCTACTATGAGGGTGGCCGAAAGGGTACCAGCCTGAGGAGAGCACACCTGCAACTCCTGCAGCTGTGCTCTAAGGGCCCTCAACACAATCGGGTTCTCTTGTGAGAAGCTCTAGAGGGCCTCAGTAAGGGTGATTGGGTCGATAGACAACTTTGATGACTTGACCTTCTTGCATGGCCCCATCTACTCACTCGGGTGTTGGTGCTTCAGTTGTGTTGACGCAGTTTGAGGGTCCACACCGCCCTCCTCTTCCTCTACTTCCTGCCCATACGAAGGCAATTCTTGGCCCTCATGAGCCTTCTCGGCTGTCTCCTATGCTCCTGTTGAAGAGGTAAATCCCCTTTGCGAACAGAGGCGATCCCTACTAGCCCAGACAAGGTCTAGCAACAATCATCAAACACTATAGCGCAAGTTCCTAATTGCAAATTAACAGACCAGCGATGAAGGCCTACCTGGATTCCAACGTTATTGTTTGTAGGAGAGGTGATGCTCTCGTTCCTCTGCTTCTACAGATCACAATCCTCACGATCTCTGTGAATGGACACCTGCACATACAAGAAACGACACAAACACAAGCATAAAATCCAGCATATGCAACTATATGTCAGCCAGAAAGGACATAACTCATCATCATCACAAATAATAACAAGAGTGGAACCATAACCAATAGTCATTCATTAATAATTAATCAAAGGGGAGTACAACCATTGTTCTGACGCTGGATTCTCCTTTGGCGGGTAGTTAGCAGCACATGTCTCGCAAAGCCTGTCAGGAATAAGGACAAGCCTCTCTCTTTGGTTCTTGGACAATAATATCCTTGCTTGGATTTGGCCTTATGGGAATCAAGAAGGCTCTTGCAGCATGAAGCTCTTGGAAATTTGAATTCTGAATCTCTGGAACTATCTTGCAAAGGAAAATGGGAAAGCTTTTATAGATGGAGGAAGGGGAGTTGGGATCATAGCCAATAATCATGGGATTGGCCATATCATCAAGGAAGCTTCCATGAGAGGTGGCAAACCACTCCCTCCCTATGGAAATCCATAGCCGAACCACCCAACTCAAGATAGATAGCAGTCTAGGAATTTGTTAGGACGAAACTTCCCCCGTTTATTTGTTAAAAAACACCTCTGATTATGGTTGGCATGGGTGCGACTCTATGACAGAGCGCCAATTGGAATGCCCTCTTTGGAGGATTTGTCCCCTTGGCACGAGGGCTGCAATATGGAACCACGCCAAGGGAAAAAGAGCTATTTTTATGGTTTTTCAGCAGGAGATGTCTTCAAGGCAAATAAAGCTCATGTTCAGAGGAATGTAATGCAAGTGTTTGTAGGCCATGTCACTTCTCATAGGTCCCTAAATGAGTCCTCCAAGATGCGGGAGAGGGGTAGTAGGGACGGTGACAAATTGTTGTGTAACAAATGCCCCCTAAAGCATGAGGCCCGAGAGAGAGAGAGGGGTGAAATGCTTTACGAGAACATGTCCAACCGAAAACACTGCTGCCGGAAAACCTGCGTGGAGAAGTACAACTTATATCTCAAATACATGATATATGTGGTATCGACGCAACCATCCATAGCAGAGTACACAATAATCTAGATCGAAGGTATGGGCGCAGCCATCCAGTGAGGATCGATAAATAGACTCAGGCATGGTCGCAACCATCCATTGAATGAGTCATGTAATAATCATAATAATCCACAAAATCGCAGCCTGGATCCCAATAGACAAAATCAAAGGTCTTGCGCTTCATCTCGATCCGAACAAAGTACAAGTTCAAGCATGTGAATATAGGAGGCAAAGTCGAACATGCAGGAACATCATCTAATTACCAGCCAATGGTAAAAGTTGTTAACAGATGCGAGAGGTACCACCAATAATATAAATGGACCTCAAGGTACTATAGGTACAATCTACGGTGTGTGAATCAGTGAGTCAGCATCGAACACCTGTAGAATCATCCAATCAGAGTCCAATGATGAAAACCTCATGTTGAATGCGGAGAACTTACCATTGAAGCATGCAGGCTCCAAGGCACCAGAAGGGAGTCTCTAGATCATCTTCCTGGATAATGAGCTGAAATCGACAGGAAGTGACCTTGACCGAAGGTGGGCCATAGTGTTTCCCACATCATCGACGCGAGATAGAGGAAGATAATGTTTTTGTGAATCAGGATAATATGAGTTATCAGAGGGAGGTTGATATTTTGCAGAGGTCAACTTCTCTTGAACATATCGGTGGCATGACAGTGGACTTGGCAGTATTTGACATCAATCGATCAGAGGTCGTGGTGACAAGGCAAAGAGAAGATGAGAGGTCAAACAGGATCACCCAAACCCACTGAGGCAAGTGAAAAATGAGATGAGATGTCCCCACCCAAACACGAATGCAGACAAGTGCCATGTTCAAGAGAGACATACTGCTGACACGACAATGATTCTAGCTCCATTTTCCCCGTTATTTCTGGCGAGTAACCCAATTATTTTTATTAACAAGCTTGACGGGGATAACATATGCTTGTAAAATGTCATTTCGACGGAATCCAATGTCATCAAGTTTTAACGAGTCTGACAAAGGAAGAACTCGGCGTCTTTTCATGTTTAGAGAGTTTGAAAAGACAGCATAAGTAAACTCCAGGGGTGTCCTTTTTCGTAAATTTGTGTTTCCCGAGCCCGAAAAAGTATAAAACAATGCTCGAAAGAACTGCCCAACCGTTACTATCGAGGAGTACTTTTCATGATTAGTGATTTCGACCTGAAAAAGTAAAAAAGCGACCGAAATCACGTCGTTTCGTAACCGTTAACGAGCCTGAAACAACAAGGGCCTGGCGATCTTTTCATCTTTAGACAGTCAGAAAAGAGCTTAAAGGCGACCGCCTCTTATTTACGTTTAACGAGTCAAGAGGAATAACTCGGAAATCTTTTCATATTTAGAGAGTCATAAAAGAGCTTAAAGATGACTCCAGAATGACTTTTTCGAGTATTTACCGAGTCCAAAAAAGTATAAAATATAACTCATTTCACCGTTTAAGCCGCATAAAAAACCTATTGCTACACAAAAAGTGAGTGTAAAACCATTTTTGACAAAAATATATAAAATATTCGGAAAAAATAACTTTTAAAACCTATTTTGAGTTGAAAAAGCTATAAATATGTCAAATGGTAAAAACAAAATTACTTTTTACTTTTTACCTCACTGAAGAGCAGCAGTGGTCCATTTGGTGTGCGAACTTCGGACGACGATTGTGACAGATCTGTGCTACCATTTAGAGCTCCGTCAGTTCCAGGTAAGAGACGCTTCCTAGCACTCCATTTCAATCCATTTTTTAATAGTTTCCTTTCACTCATTAGATATCTATGGAAGGATTTTAAAAATTTAGGGTCACGCCCATTGGCGCGGGTATCAGCACAGACCCGCACCAATGGGCTTTTATATGCCAAAGGCCCGCGCCAATGGGCGTGATTGTTTGAGAAACAGCCGTGCCAATGGCGGAAACCAATTTTTTGCCTTAAATTGCAGATTTGCAAATGATTTGAATGCATTTTTTTTGGCCTAACAGAGATCTAATCAAGGGTTTTTGACAATGGATGCAGGCAACCGAGCAAAATGGTGATTGAATGGAAAGAGAGGGAGCACGAAAGAGAGGACGAATTGGCCATGGAAGATAAAGTTTGCATGGACACCTCAGGAATTGTGGGTTGAAAAAATTCTTCCTCACACCTTACTTACGAGCTCAACCTGAGCTCTTATAATACTTGATCAGTATTTGGGACGAGAACAAACAAGTGTTCAGATTGCGAGATCAAGTATTAGAACTGGATGTTTCTGACATCTACTTTATCCCTGGATTGCCACGCAGAGGTCCGGTGCCCATACTGACAGGGAGCAAACCATCTTGCGAGAAGATGGGCGAGGTGATGGCACGAGTGTGCCCAGGGGCACAATTCGGATTCGAGAGTGCAAAGGTAGATATTGCCACCATTCGGGATCTAACACTCAAGGTGGTGTTATTTACCATCACGCGGGCTGCGGGGGTGTAGGCACCACACGAGGCGACAAAAAATCAGCTCTTATTGGCCTCAGAGTGTATGAATCCCACTATATTTGATTGGGCCACAGCAGTGACAACAAATATGAAGAGACAGCTTACGAAATGCAAGCGAGGCAAACTGAAACAGTTTGGTTACGGTTCTATCCTGGTATCATTCATTCTGGAACGATTACCAATCTTCCAAGGCCAAGGGGTCATAGTAGCTGATCCAGTACCACGAGAGCCAAGAATGGCTCGCTGGGCAGCATTGATGCCCAGAGGAGGAGGGGGCCAACAGATGTCCTGGAGGCTGGAGTTTTTTGGGTGGCTACATCGTCAGTTGATCATAGTCAAAGATTGGCCATATGCAGGGAACGATTTCACTGGTGATCCAGATCTCCCACTGCCGGAGGGAGATGAGTGGGACGAAGAGCTGGGTATGATCTCGTTTTGATTTATGTTTTATGATTTTTTTTGTTAATAAATGTTCGTTCTAACAATAGTTATATGCGTATGTAGATGTTGGCCCAGAGAGACCAGCCGGCATGTCTCCCATTTCATGGAGAACTCAGCACGCAACTAACCCTCAGGCAGAGGGTGCCGAGGGAGGAGAGCTGATCCAGAACCTTGAGGGGATCGCCCAGGGGATTCTAGACTATGCCCGGCTGGCAGATGTCCCATTGGCATACCAGAGACATATAGTGGGAGTGCCTAGTCGCCTCCACCATCTTCTGAGACGCCTAGTGCATGCAGTGACGTGCTATCATGAGCACCACAAAGATTAGACACCTAGGGTTTATTTTCATGCATATTTTTTGAGAGACATGTCGTCTCCAAATGTATTAAGACGAACATGTATATTTTTTATCTATGTGATGCACTTTGTCAAAACATTTCAACACACACACACACACACACACACACATATATATATAGATATATACATATATACATATGCCTATGGTTTATTGTGTTTTTTATGCTTATTTTGTTGTTTTAATTACATGTTATGCAATTTCTGTCTAATACATAATTGTCTAATGCATCAGTTAACGTATTTAATCGTCTTGGAATGTGTTGATATGTGATGAAATCAAAATTCCTTTCTAACAAATTAAAACGTAGATGTAACCTTAGAATCTGATGGTATCTGATGGAATATCACCCATTGAGTTGGTGGATGACAAGTTGAGAATCCAAGTTCACAACTAATGTTCGAATACCGAGATTGATCGCCTCGGCCAGTAACTCAATAACAACACTATACTCAGCAACATTGTTTGTGGTACAACCTAGACAAACCTCTTGAAGGTCAATTAGCTCACCATGAGGATCGTAGATCACCCATGCCGCAGAAGACAGGTTCGTGCACTACGGGAGGCATCATCGACGAAACCAACGTAAGGCAAACTATACATCTGTACAAGAAGCAAAAGGACACAATAAGTTAAAATCATGCCGACACACCAAGCAAAAAACATGAAAACACACACACACAACACACCTGCTAAAGCACACGTATCTACAAATCAGAGTGCCTGGAATTCACACATTTGTTCAAGTAAAACCCATTTCGGGGCTTACCCAGTTGCACTGCTGTGTGACCAGCCCAGATAGTGTAGGCGTCGTCTCAGCCCATTTTGTAAAGTGATCAATGGCACCGATGATATACCCATGCCCCCCGGCCGAGCGAGGGTTACTAGCTATACAATCAATACCCCGTTTGGCAAAAGGGCCGAGGGTAACAACAGTGTGCAATGGGGAACCAGAAGCAAAGCGCTCAGGACAAGGGAGTACGTCCTGGTGGGCAGGGAGAGATGAGGAACGATGGTGGTGATAAGACCAAGGGGGTTCCTCAAGAGACATGATATCAATAATGGCTTCATCAGAAGGAAATATTTACTTTAAAAGATCTGAAGAAGCATAGTCTCCAAGCCAAGGGGAATGAGCATACGAGTCAAGATCTCTGTTCAAAGAAGCAGATTCAGGAAGGGGAGCCGATGGAGAAACAATCTTGATGTAGTTGAGCTTGGTAGGACTCAACCGCATCTCATCGCCCCATGATCCTATCTGGTCAATATGGGGAAGAACCCAAGGATCATAACGAATAGAAATCATATTGATAGGAGCGACGTTCGGAGGTGGGAGTGAAAAGACACCCATGAGGGCAGGGTCTTTAAAGAGCCTAGCTCCCACACTCTCTAATGGAATGGAGGTATGCTCCACAAAAGGCATGTTACCTTCAGAAGAGGAGTCAAATAAATATAGCTGGTCTACTGTGATGATCTTCCCCTGATGAGGGAAACGAATGACACGAAATAGAGATGAAGCCACGGCTCGCATGGCATATGTCCAACTTCGGCCCAAAAGGAGGTTGTAAGTTAGATTAGCATCAACGACTTCCACTTCCACTTTGACAGTCTTCCCTTCCAAAGTAATAGGCAAACATTGGAGGATACCATAAGGGCAAGACTCTCTCCCATCAAAGGCTTCCAAGGTTGTAGGAGACTGACTCAAGGTCGGAGAACCAATAGCCTTCCAACAAGCAACAGAAATAATGCAAGTTGAAGTGCCTTCATCAATGACCGTACGATGAATCATTTTAGAGTTGATGATGACCTGGATCAGGAAGGCAATCTGGTGAGGCAGTCTTGGTACATGGCTTTCGAGATCAAAAGTGATCAAATCCGAGTCGGCCGGGTTGATGCCACCGATGGCCGATAGCAAGGACTTCCTTTGGGAGGGGCAGCTCTGGAGAAATTCTAGAGCAGACATAGCTGACAGAGCCTAGGCTAAGTCCTCAACGATGTTGTAGTGCTGTGCAACACGAGCATTAGGGTTGTAAGAAGATCTCCAGAGTACACCTTTAGGAGGGGGTCGAATAGGCGTCTCAGTGCTAGGTCTCTCGATATGTAGTGCACCAGAACTAGGCAAAGGAGCGCTTGAGGGGACCTCAAGCTCTTTTCCAGCAGGTGACGGATATTATTTTGCTTGAGTACTAATGTGAACGAGAATCGTTCCAGCCATGAACACTTGAGAACCAAAGGGAGAAGAGGATTAGGATGGGTCAGCCACCATTTGCATTTGCTACGAGGGGAAAGGTTCTTTCAGCACTGTAGGAGTCCCAGGAGCACCTTTTAACAAGCGACTAACTTCAGACCGCCTTGGGCAGTCTTTGGTGTAGTGATCCTTGTCATAGATAAGACAAGGATACTTGGGTTTGCATTTGGCTCCTTCCTCGGGTGGAGGTTTAGGGGAATCCTGCTTGGGTTGATCAACTTTATTTTCCCTTTTCCCTTCTTTTTTTCTTTCGAGGCTTTATCCGCCGTGGTGGACTAGATGGCATTAACCTCAGAAGTATTACCAGAATTAGACATAGCCTGAGAATTATTTTCATTCGAAGCATTCAACTTTTGCTTCCCAGGGTTCACGGAATATTTCTTAGAGGACAGATTTACAGATCCAATGACATTGTCAATAGATGGCTTTGGCGGAGCTTTGGAAGTTCCGGGCCTTGAGGTGTCAGGAAAATAATCATATAGTGTACTGGACTAGGAATAAACCAAGTCAAGGTACTGAGCATGCACAATAGCCTGCTCTTCAGTTACACATCCCCCCATAGCAATGTCCCGTGCGATCACAGGGACAAAGGAGGTTGTAAACCAATCGGCCAGGAGCTGATCAGGAATCCAAAATTTAATTAAACGACGATGTCGTCTCCATTCATGTATATGATCAGAGATGTGCATGGCCGTATTCTGTTTAAGGGACATGAGGAGATGTGTTCCTATCTCATACCAAATTGGCAACTGAAAATGAGTTAAAAATTCCATCACCAACGAGTTAAAATCTTGAAAAGATCCGCGAGCTAGCTCAATATACCACTTAGTAGCAGAGCCAGTGAGAGTCCTTTGAAAAAGGCGGAGCCAGACTGAATCATCAAGCCACGAATTTGAAGAACACCAGAGATGATAAGTCATAACGTGGGCTTGGGGGTCTTCGCCAGTTTTTCCATCAAATTTGGGACAATCACCGGGAATCTTAGTTGGAACTGGTGGCTAATACGAATTATGAAGAATAGGATCATTAGTCAGTTTGGACACATCCGGTAGTTCCAATGTTGCTAAGAAGGGTAACTGAGGATTAAAGGACATCTGTGGCCGTGGGTAAGAGGTAGCACCAGGGTTCCAACCAGTTTTCGGTTGCCCCCATTGATTTTGTCTGGACGGACCTGGCCCATATGGGTTCTGACTGTAGGGATTTTTTCCACAGGAGTTATAGCCATAACTGGACGGCTAACCCTGGATTTCCCCATAGCATTCCATTGATTACCAATTTGACCTTTAGGAGCAACATATGGTTACTGGTAATTCTAATAAGGACTCACCTGCATTTGTTGATAATTTTGCTACGGGGCAAACTGAGCTTGCCCCTAGGATTGTTGGAAACCATAAGGTTTCTAGGCTCCATACTAACCCTAGGGGCCAAGCTACATTTGATAAGGAGGTTGAGATTGAAACCCAACTTGCATTTGAAGACCAACTTGGGTTTGGGGCCCAGCTTGGGACTGAAAACCGGGTGGAGCTTGGGAAGCAACAACCATTTGCATGCCTGGTTGAGCAGGCCTAGAGAGATGTCCTTGAGAGGATTGGGGTTGAGCCACCTGGCTAGAAGGTTGTCCTGGTTGAGCTTGAGATTGGCCCATCTACCCAGAAGGTTGAGCCTACTGGGTGTTGGGTTATCCTTGCACAACCGAGGGTTGTCCTGATGGACCAGATGGCTGAGTGGACTGGACAGTTGGTTGGCCTGATTGAATTTGAGGTTGACCAAATTGTCCAGATGGTTGACCAGACTGGACAGTGGGTTGGCCTTGTTGTACATAAGGCTAACCACCCTGCCCAGAAGGCTATCCCTGCTGGACCCCAGGTTGTCCTTGTTGCATATAAGGTTGTCCTGGATTTCCATAGGGTTGCCCAGAAGGGTATCCCTGCTGGACCCCATGTTGTCCTTGTTGCATATAAGCTTGGCTTGGATTTCCAGAGGGTTGCCCAAGATAAGTAAAAGATGGACCATCATAAGCCAAAGGTTGTCCCTGAAAGGGTTGTCCGTGTGGGCCTCCAGGTTGCCCTGGATAAGATTGTCTGTAATACTGCTGCCCATAGGAAGGTTGCGTGTAAGACGGTTGACCTTGATAAGGTGGTCCTTGAAAATCCGCAGGGGGTGCTTGACCACCACTGCAACGAGAGGTATCCCAAGCAACAACTAATGGAACTGAGACCTCAACCGCAGGCTGATATGGCAAAGATCCAAGATAAAGGTTATGCCCTATGGGATCATATTAATGTAACGGACCTTGCGAGCCCAGATTCTAGACAGCTTGGAAATACTGATCGTATGCCCCCCTACTAGAATGGAACCAGAAGAAGGTGGGGCATTAAGCGTAGGATCGACAACTCCGAATGTAGATATCGACTGACCATTATTTGCCGAACCGAGGGACGGACCAACGACAGTGGTCACAACTGAGGATGTAGTGACGACACTAACAACATGCGCTGAAGAAGCTACATAGACAGTTGGAATAGTCGAGACTAAAGTGACAGATGTATTGTGAATTTGAGGAATAAAAGATCCGGAAGTGGGAGTGGTGTTGTAATCCCACATAGTACCCATAAAGGAGGTCCTAGAACCAATAACATCCCTCAAAGTCCTATAGCATAAGGGCAATGTGACACCGAGAGGGGTGACACTGAAGGGTGGGGTTGCCACCGAGATAGGAGTTTCAACACTCGTCACAACGGATGTTGTACTCGTGATGGGGGATGTGTCATCCATATCAGAGGAAGACATTGGGACAGAAACACTAGGAAGAGTAATATGAATATCCTCTTCGGAAGGCTCCCAAACAAAGTTCCAATGGATATTGTAAAAATCGTCTTCTAGAGCACAAGATTTCAGCGGTTGGATACTCGGAATAACAGGGAGAGTACCACTACCAACTGGTGTCTCGGTAGCAACAGAAGAAGGAGACCCTTGGTCACATGGAATGGGAGACGGGATCAATGATTCCACTAGGATGATTCGATTCAAAAATCCTAGGCAAACTAACGAGAAAGGACCCTACTCAAGCTAACGCAAACAAGATCTAACAGGATAAATGTGAACGTGGCCGAATAAATTTTAAGACACAAGGACATAACTTGACCTTTTCATCTTTAAAGAGTCGAGAAAAGGAAAAAATGATGACTCTAGTCACCTTCGAATGTTTGATGAGCCTGAAGTGACAAGTGCTTAGATGAGCCTTTTCTTTTAGGGAGTCCGAAAAGGAGGAAAAGTGACTACTCTAGAGAACTAGGAAAAGGTTTACCAGACGATCCATAAAACTGCATATACACCTTGGCAATCGTATGAAAACCAAGGACTTTCTGTACGGAAGTCAATCTTCCCAAATGTTGTGTTTGGTGTGTTACGGGTTGTAAGGCGACAGACACGGCTTCCTATGGATAAAGGATGATAACCTAGTGGGGTATCCCCATATACTCAATGGTACGTGGGAGCACAATTCCGTACTAGACCACTATTGAGTCACAGAAGGAGGAATCACCCAACCTTGAGTGGAAACAAAAGTGACTAGGTTTAACGACGCCAGAGCACGTCTCTAGCCTAGACCTCTAAATAGTGTGTGTTATGTTCCAATGTGTTGTTAGATTCATTCATTTCATTTTAAAGTTGATCTTGGATTATGTTTTAGTTTTCAGGCCTTACCGTATGTAATGTCTCAAAATTCCCTAAATGCAAGCTATATGCCATAGTATATCATTTTATTCGATGAATGCTAGCTATAAGAGAGTTGAGAGCTTTCACACAAACAAAATGATCATAAAACAACCAACGATATCTCTAATGCAGCTAATGGAAATTAAAAAGCTTTTTCTTCAGATTCACTAATCACTAATAACAATGAAAAGCTCTAATTCACATTAACTAATGAAAAGAAAAAGAGATTTTTTTCTTTAACGTTAAGGGCAAGATGTACTAAACAAACTTTGAGAAATGATAGTAAGAGAGAAAAAACAAGAAAATTTCACTCAATGCAAGCACAAGCAAATCCCTAAATTGACAAAGCAATCCTTCAAAACTGAGAAAAATCCCAAAGACACAAATGAGCCGTGTAATCTAGGCCCAAAGAAAAACAAGGCAGAATTCAAATGAAAAAGAGGTAGGTCACTCAAACAACGCAATGAAATGATTAAAAACCACTAAACGAGTGTAGGGAGCAATTAGAAAGTTGACTGGACCAATAAAATACCAAAAACTCCTAAGGAAGGCTCGACACACAAAGCCACTATATACCCTAGGGCTAAAAATGTGGAATCGATAGAAAATGGAAAACAACCAAAGGATGAAGGTTAAAACCAGTCAAACAGGACCCAATACACTCAAGCAGTCGAGAAAATGTATCCAAAACAAAGACCAAGCTCAGAAGGCTTAAAATCAAGCAAACTTTAGCAGTTGTCAGGCCTGGCGCGATTGTCAGGCTGAAACTAGCGCCTTTTAAGGATTGGCGCGAGTGGTATATTGACAACTAGTGCTAATTGGCGCGACAGTTATGCAAAAAAGCGTGCCAGTCAATTTTTCTGTGCCAAAATGAAAAATAAACAATCCAAAACCAGGCCAACGATAACCAGGTAAACCAAGAAGCAAAAAACAGCAAAAGAACCCAACCCAAAAGGCTGACCAAGCAAGCAAAAAATCAAGAAACAACCAAAAAGGAAAGACAAGCTCCCAGCGGAGTCGCCAAATTGTTGAACAGGTAAATCCTCTCTGTGGACAGAGGTGATCCCTCCTAGCCCAGACCGGGTCTAGCAACAATCATCAAATGCTATAGCGTAAGTTCCTAATTGCAAATTAACAGACTAGCGATGAAGGCCTACCTGGATTCCAACGCTATTGTTTGTAGGAGAGGTGATGCTCTCGTTCCTCTGCTTCGGCAGATCACAATCCTCATGATCTCCGTGAATGGACACCTGCACATAGAAGAAAAAACACAAACACAAGCATAAAATTTAGCATATGCAACTATATTTCAGTCAGAAAGGACATAACTCATCATCATCACAAATAATAACAAGGGTGGAACCATAACCAATAGTCGTTCATTAATAATTAATCAAAGGGGAGTACAACCAATGTTCTGACGCTAGATTCTCCTTTGGCGGGTAGTTAGCAGCACATGTCTCACAAAGCCTGTCAGGAATAAGGACAAGCCTCTCTCTTTGGTTCTTGGACAATAATCTCTTTGCTTGGATTTGCCATTAGGGGAATCAAGAAGGCTCTTGCAGCATGAAGCTCTTGGAAATTTGACAATTCGGAATCTCTGGAACTAGCTTGCAAAGGAAAATGGGAAAGCTTTTATAGATGGAGGAAGGGGAGTTGGGATCATAACCAATAATCATGGGATTGGCCATATCATCAAGGAAGCTTCCATGAGAGGTGGCAAACCACTCCCTCTCTATGGAAATCTGTAGCCGAACCACCCAACTCAAGATAGATAGCAGTCCAGGAATTTGTTAGGATGAAACTTCCGTCATTTATTTGTTAAAGAACACCTCTGATTATGGTTGGCGCGGGTGCAACTCTATGACAGAGAGCCAATTGGCACACTCTCTTTGGAGGATTTTCCCCCTTGGCGTGAGGGCTGCACTATGGAACCGCGGCAATGGAAAAAGAGCTATTTTTAGGGTTTTTCAGCAAGAGATGTCTTTAAGGAAAATAAAGCTCATGTTCAGAGGAATGTAATGCAAGTGTTTGTAGGCCATGTCACTTCTCATAGGTCTCGGAATTAGTCCTCCAAGATGCAAGATAGGGGTAGCAGGGACAATGACAAATCGCTGTGTAACAGCTCCTGCTGCTGTTGCAGCATTTTTTTGTTCTGTTGTTGTCTATGTTGTGTCGCAAGCCTCCTATGCTTTTGCTACCCCTGCTTCTTGCCTTCTTTTCTCTTCCAACTGCGCCATGTGTAGCTTGGCCTCCTCTTTATTCTTTTGTGCCACATAATTTTCCATTGCCGCAGTGTCTGGGGCACGCCACTCTAGCCACCATGTCTCTAGTACATCAAAATTACATCATTTGTGGCTACAAAGGGTAGCTCTCTCCATTGCACACTCTGATATATATTCTATGGAGGTCTGCATTAAATTCTGCAAAACTCTACAATCTGTTGTAAACCATGGATGATAACCGCGACTTGCAATTAATCCCCATTCTAATGTTCATTTCCATGAACACCCATAATATCTTGTTGTCGCCGATTTGGTTCATGTCATTCATGGCCTAGAGCGAAGTGTACATCGCAGCCTCTGAAAGATCCCTGTCAATTGTGGGGAACTGATCATCCTCCGGCAATTCCCCTTCCATGAGCACTATGGAAAGCAAAAGCCATGCATAGTGGAACATTTTTCCTTGTTCCTGGGCTTCGTGTAAATTTTCCAAGAACTCCTTACATAGGAACACGGACCAGTTGAACTGGACCCCTCTGTGCACTACTCAGCAAGTGCCACCACTGGCACGGGTACCTCATCCGTGCAACACTTGCGCATAACTTTACTCGCCAGTATCTGCGTTGCCACCTTAACTTCTTTTTTGTTGATGCTAGATATGGTGTAGCCTGTCTTCTTCTTCTCTAGTTTGTATTTCTTCTTCATGGCCTCTGCGATGGCCAAGTCACTGCTTTTCCCCTCTAAAATGCCTGCATGGTCCTCTCCTTTGCACAGTAGTTGGGTAATGTGGTGGATTAAGTGCTCTATGATGGGGATGGGCTTCTCTAGCCACAAACATCTGCCATGCACCAGGGAGAGCAGATGCCTAATGAAAAATATTGTTATTGTGGCATGGTCGAAATGTGGCACCCAGTGTAGGTTTAGTAACCCTGCCTTTTCCACTCCGCGTACCCACTTTCACAGCTCCAACTTGATAACCCCTGCTGCAGTGTTCTGTTTGGGCTTCATGAGCTGTGCGGTCTCTAGATTAGGGAACTTCTCATGGTCAACGAGATCCCAATCCTCAAATTTCAAGTTAGGCACTTGCCCCAAGTGTGTGCCCTTAAAGATGATGTTGTTCAAGAGGAGCAAATTCTGGAGAGAGCTCTTTCTCTCATCGAGATGCTTGGGCACTTTTTCCCTCCCCTTCTATGGGGGGATATAGGAGGGTAGCTTTGTTGGAGGGTGTGCAAGCTCAGTTTCTTCCTCCATGCCTTCATCCTCATCTTCTTCAATTACAAGTTCCTTCAATTATTCCTCCTCCTCGTTGGTTTCCAAGTTAACAACCTTCCCTTTCTCCTCCATCGTTAACCTAGTGCACAGTGGGTTTCACAGGGATACACGCACAGGGATCATCGACTGTTTGTCTTTCTTTGTCCTCGGCACGCATGGTGATTTAGGGATGTCCACCACAATCCTAGCACCTTTAGGGGCATCCCCCATAGTCAGGGCCTAGACAGCCTCTTCAATGATCATTTCTGCAATTTCCCTAACTTCTCGCGACGCTGCCATCTTCCTAGTCCAGGAATATTTCAATCATGTAATCAGGTGCTCAAACAATGCTCAGCACAGGGAAAAAAGATACCAGCTCAGAATATAAATGGCATGCAATATCTCAATTCGCAAATGATCAAATGTTGTTTGCTGGGAAGCCCTTTGTAATTTATAGTGCCTTTTGAATTTGAATTCGACCGTTCCCCCCAAATATGGTTCATTAATTCTCCCTTGGCAGCAGATTTTCCAAAACCTTGCCCATAAAGAGCATCTTAAATTCCTACCGCCCGCTCCATTTGGTCTCAAGTCGAGCATCACATTGTGAATAGTGACTCCAATGGTCACTTTCCAGACAACCTGTGTGGCAACACAACCCCCCATGCGTGGCTACGGACCTTAAGACCCTTCACTTCTGCGCGCAGCTCCTAGGAAGAGTAGTTTAGAGTCTCGTGCTTCCTTTCAACTTCTTGGAGTGCTAAGACTATACTTTCCATGGCTAGTCAGGTGGCCATGCCACCTGTATAGGGTTTCATCTGATCCTCCATCACTTTTCCTGAAAAATATCCAATTGTTACTGGCTACATCGTGCATCTTATCGTCTGCAGCGCGCCACCATGGTTGATCCGTTTAGTAATATGTGGTCCAATCCAAGGCATCAGGATGATAAATTCACATTGATAGTCCCCAAATTTGTCACTATGATCATGTGCACCCTGTTTTATCACCCTGGTCTCTTTATCGAGAAAATCCTTATTGATCCCGTCCTATAGCTTCTTGGCTTCCACTTCCATCATAGTGATTTTTTCCCTTAATCTCACCCTTTCTTTCCCAAGTTCTTGGAGCCTAAAATTTCCATGTCGAATTTCTTCCTCAGGTCCCAAGCATTTTGCTTTGTCCCTTTGTGTGAACCCCTCTTCCAGGGCTCTAGGAACCGTTGTAATCGCCTGTGCTACCATGCGTGGACTAGGCATTTTATGCTTCATGGGGATTACAGTGTTCGCTCAATATTCTAGCCTTGGAGGTGCTTGCGCCGTCAGTTTCTTGCATGTGGTCCTATAAGCGCATAAAACCGTTGGTAGGCACAAGTCCCAATCAGTCTGTTGCGCATTATGGACCTTGTTCAACACCTCACATAATTTGTTAAAGGCTTCTGCATGGATATCCTTCTACGCACTTGGTCTTCCCATACTCCGTGGTTCCATCTGGAGGGCTCGTTCATGCCATTACCTCATCCGCCCATGCTTATTGACCATGTCGCCTAACGCTAAGACTGTTTACATCCATGCATGTTTTGTACCATAAGCCTTTATCCATCTGGACAGGTGGGTGTGTAGACCGTTTTTTCTGGAAATATTGTTTGTTAATCATACCTGCGGCTTCCCAAACCATATGCACATCATTCTCTTGCATTCGCACCAGTCCCTTAAGCTTCCTTGGTGCATGTGGAGCAATAAAAAGGTGTCTTTTTAACTCCTAATTACCTTCACATTAATTGTCAACCCAGCGACGACTTTTTATTTCAAGAGTGTACTCAGTCTGAGGCGGCTATTTACTCAAGAGTAATGTTATGAAAGATGTAGTACAGTGCTCAAAATACAAGAGTAAACGGATGCTCAAAATGAGATCTTCTTACAGCAAAGCACTTTAAGACTTAAATCATGCATTCAGAAAACTACAGCAAATGATCAGTCAAGGGTACAATAACAGTAACTCATCCCTTTGGAAACTGATGTAACCAAAACTAATCAAGGAATAGATCATCAATTTGGGGACTAGACAACAAATGCCAATGCCCACTATAGTTTCAGATCGTTCTGTGCACCAAAGCAATTAATAACGCAAATAACAGGAAATGGAACAGCAGATAAGAAATGGAACAACAATTAAGAAATGGAACAGCAAACTTGAAATGGAACAACAAACAAGAAATTGTAACAACAACTAAGTCTAGCAAGTAGTAACACCTTAGTCTATAAGATCAAATGCACTAATTGTGACCTACAGGAATCAAATGGCAATCCTTCACTCTTAAGGACGGATTGAACAACACACCAAAATGGAACAACATTGATTAATGATGAATTATAGAAAAACACTTGAAAACCATATATACACATGGAACACCTTAATAGTAATCTGATCCAGTTATCAATCTCAGTTAGAAAGAGTATGACTGCATTTCAAAATAGAACAACATTGCTCATAGATCCAACAATCGCAAAGAACATAACTTCCAAGATGAATTCCGTAATGTTAATAAACAAGTGCACAACACAAAGGCTCTGTAATTAAACAGCAACAGTATTCTATAAAGACTGGAAGTATTATATCAACACCTAAAGGAACAGTGATAGGATGCAGAGTCAATACAATAGTCATGTCTTTAGAAACCTTAATAAATTAAACATAACAGCGCATGTGATGTAAACTTACAAAACACATCAGATTACCAAATAACATCGATAAGCAAACCATGCATAAACCAAGAAGATAATATACAGCAGCAGCAACGTACTCCACCAGAGGATGGGCCCTTAGCTGTCA
Source organism: Pinus taeda (assembly GCA_000404065.3). Lineage (NCBI taxonomy): Eukaryota > Viridiplantae > Streptophyta > Pinopsida > Pinales > Pinaceae > Pinus > Pinus taeda. The sequence continues at coordinate 31,537 of APFE031697220.1, forward strand.
GCAGATGCTGCTAGGTTACTTCAGGATCAAAGATGGAATGGCAATCAGATTTATATTAAAATATCAAAGCAGAGTTACAGTGGATTACAACAAGAAATCTCTCCATCTCTCAACCATTATCCATTCTCTCTGCCATCCTCAATTTTGAATCTCTAATTCATCCTTTTTTTCCATCCTTTTTCCACCCCCCTCTCTGATCTCTATTTTCATTTAAATAGAGAGAGCAGAGAGCAGTTACAATACGATTCTATTACAAAATTGGATTGTTTCCAACCAATTGATCAACAAGAAGATATATTTCCATCCATCTCTCAACAAGAGCAACATGAATTTGGCTTTGTAGCTGCGATTTGGAGGACGACCACAACAACAAATCTGAGAAAATCGTGCTCATAAAACCCTACATTTCTCCCAGTACAAGCCTAATTTGGGCAAACCGTTCATTTCTAAAGTTAATTGGATCCGTTCTGGATAAAACCCATGTTCCAGATTTTCCATATTCGTCTTCATTTTCTCTGAATCTCAACCGCAAGACTGTCACTTCTTATTCCAACGAATTTTTGAGTTGGCACTTTTAATAGTTAAATCTTCAATCTAGAAATTATCTTTGAGGTTAAAAATGGTGAATACTGTTGCAACCAATTTATTGAAACTATCATTGATAAAATCATGCATAATCATCAATTTATTAGAAATAAAGGAAGATAAATAATATTCATCCATAAGAGCATAAATCATTTATAAAATGGATTTAAATGATAAATTATAATAAATGATATAATAGAGAAGAGTAAAAATGGATGAAATAAGTGGTACAAAGTGGTCGTATTCATGGCCCAACAGTGCGTACCCCACTACCTCGCGGGTGTAGGGCACAGTACCTATTTCAAAGCTTCGAAACGTTGTTGTTCTGGCACCTCACTTTCAAATCTATTCAGGAAGTCATCTACCTCACTTAACTCATCATACGTAGGCAGATCCCTTACCTCCGTTGATACGCAGCACAATGATCTAATCATCATGTTACAGTTCAGTGTGGTTAACTTGTGTAACTAGTTCTGCCATCGTTCTATTTCTTCGTCAAAATCCAATGTGCATGAGCTTTCGCGCTCCCATGAGATTCGTCCATTCATAGTCGGATTTACCCAGTCCTTCTCTCACGCAATTATCTTATGGATACATTCCAAGTAGTCGTATCTTTAATAGTCATACACTGGCTCTATGTAGTGCGATCCTTCTATAGGGTCCAACGGTACAACTACGCATGGAGACTTTTTCTCAAAAATCATCTTTTGCTTCTTTAAATTTATCACCTCGTTCATGTCAGTGGCCAAATATATTCCTAATAGCACAGGGCAGGGATTGTTGTCATCAACAATCTCTATTACTTCAAAATATTTTAGAGTGCTCTTGCTCCTTCTATATCCACTATGATTCCTTGAAATCTACCCATAGGTAGGATCTTTTGTTGGTTCACCATTTGCAACTGGATAGGAGACCATTTCAGTGTAGGCCTTCCCATGCACTGCCATGTTTTCTTCGGTAGAAAGTTCACATCTGATCCTAGGTCCAGAATCACTTGGTCCATCTCATATTCTCCAATCTACGTGGTCAATCTCATTTCCCCTCCCGTCCTTGTTGTGTGCTTTCCAAGCTTTTGAACTACATGTGGTTCTCCTAGCATGGTCCCAATGCATCTATTATGAGTTCTTGCAACCCCTTTAAGCCTTGCTATCACGCAACAGCTTCATGCATGTTTCTAGGAATGTTGTGAGCATCTATGGTCCATTTCTAGCTCCGGTATATCTTTGTTTCCTGAAGTGGAGGCATCAAAGAAGCTCTTCTTGGCTTCCATGAAGGTTTCCTTATCGCGCTCCAAATCAGATTCTAGTTCTTTCGTTGGAGCCTTCATCCAAATCAAATTCTGGTTCAGGTTGTTTGCCCTTGTCATCCCCTGCCGTAATTCCACTTCGGAGCACAATATTCACATTAGGGTCTGCCCGCGGCTCAAACCTCATCATTTGTGGGTTCTGAGTCGGGGGTGGTTGGAGCGCTCCTTTATCACACAGTCGCACTATTAGCGTGGGAAAATCCACCATCTCATGATCAAACAATGTACAATACTGGCATGACGGATGAGTTGGATTTGTATAGTCACAGGCACGATGTCTTGGCCCTTCACAATTGTAACATAGTAGCTGTCTGCGACCTCTCCTAGGTCCTCCTCCACCTCGGCCTCGTCCACACCCTTGAAATCTAGTTTGATCCATCCCTACGTTCTGGTCAAGGGACCACGTTTCAGCCTGAAATATATAGGTGGGAGTCCTATCCATCATCAGCTCATAACTTCTACAGGTGTGCTCATCATGTCCCACTGATCTACATAAATTACAGAACAAATTTTGTGAATTCTATGTGTACTTCTGCAATAAATGGCAGTTACCTATAGAATGTTTTCCTCCTATTTGAGAAATCGTTCACCACAACACAGCTGCTGCGCTAGGCCCTGCTTGTGCCTCCGGTCTCAATGACATTGGTCCCCCTCTTGTGAGGTAATTCACAATAACCAGGAAGTGGTCCCTGTCATGTCCCTGACCCTTGCACATTAGGCACCATACCTCGATGTGCACTTCTAGGTGAGCTATCCTATCTTGTTTCAGACTCTACATCTCAAGCCACAATGTTTTCAACTACGCATGAATCTGCTAAACTCCTAGGTTAAGATCCTGTATCGGGGTCTCGTGTAGTCTCATCGTGATCTCCAAGGCCTCGACCTGAGTTGTTAGCCTCTGTTTTGACAACGCATTCCTTAGATGTGGCATTAACAATGCTACAAACCCTTCACAGTGTTGTCCATCCGTTAATGTCATGTTAGCTTCCCAAATTGTGAACTTCAGTCTCTAATCCAACTCCCAAGGGGTGTCTCCTGGTAGCATTGTGATTTCCTTGAACCCAATGATCAATTACGCCTCTGGCCTACTAAATTATTTTTTTAGCGCAATTTGGATATCCGCGATCCTTGCATTCGGATTGTCATTGGAATGCTTAATGTACCAGGTCAGTCCACGATCCTGCAGAGCACTGACTAACGTTGCTTTCTTTATATTGTCATTCGTAACTCTCTGCGCTTCCCATACAACTTGTATCATGAAACAAAACTCGTATGGATAGTAATTTCCTACTCCCTTGAAAACTGGCAACTTTATCGCACTCTCCATATTGACTCACGATGGTGGTAGAGGTGGAATGGGCGAAGATGGGGGTGAAGGTGGTGAAACTGCCAACGGTGTGGGTGGGGGTGGTATGCGTGGATTCCTATACGTTATCAAATTGATCACACTTCTTGGTGAGACCTTCACGAGCTCTTCCTCGTTTCCTTGCAGAGATGAAATCAAGGGGATAGTTTCTAGTTCTTCATTTCTGTAGACTCTCCCACTTCGCGTAGCCCCAAACATCAATTTATTCACATAACCCGCTTTTCACAGAGTAGCTTTTTAATCCAAGTGTTCAAAGACTTAGCGTACTTACCTCACAGTCCTTTGAGGAAGCATAGTTCTGCCTCACTGTAGTTGACTGAAGTATCTACAATGAACTCAGTGATGAATCCTCCCATAATTTAATTGAGCCAGTGATCAACAACGTGCACAATATTTTCCTCCGATGTTTCTAGTCTACACACCAATTCTGGGGTCCATACAATAGGTGTATCGAGCTTGCACCTTCCTTGGCTATCTTCAAGCTTCCCGATCCACTCATATATCTCAGTAGGGAAAGATATGAAGAAAATTTTGTGGATCTCTGTGTATAAGTAGTAGTCTAACCACTCTTCTTTTGATAGTCATGGATTCCTATTCTCCTGCGCCGCGAACTCGTGAATCCTTCTATCCAACCAATATTCAATTCCTTTCTTTGTTGGATAATAGTGATATAACATTAGAAATATCTATGCAGATCCCGGTCCCAGCAACGAAACCATTTTTTGGCTTGTTGGGGCCTGACCCAGGTTCAGAGTTAATTAGCCAAACAAATCCCTATACTACTGGCCCTTTTGGCAACAGTCCACGGAGCATGGACTGAGGTCTCACCCGAAGTAGTATGGGGGGGTGTTGGAACCAGGTTTCTACACCCTTGAGACGTCTGAGTGGTTGATTAAGTCCAACCATTAGTCCTTGCACGCAAGTTATTTCGCACACTTCCGTGTCCCTCGTGCCTTAATATACTTGCCTTCGCGTAGCCCTAACCAGGGGCTATAGGGCTTTCGTGCTGTTGGAGTAGCATTCTGCACTATCTCCCTAAGTCACACCTAAGATCTTACTTATCTACCTTCACTAGTTAGTTATCTTTGCGTAAATGGATGCCTTATGTTATATTTAGCTATACAACACATTTAATAGAGTTCACATAGCAAATAAAAAGTAAAATTGTAAGTTATACCCAATAATACATAAAATAGGAAAAGATACATAGAAATATGATAAAACTTTTCTTTATTAATGCTTCCCATGGTTACAAACTCGACCTACCCTATGGACTCAGCTACAGGGGTCCGTGTACTCAGTTGTGGAACACTAGGCCTCTACGCACACAGCTGCAGAGTCTTCTCCTCCTCTACAACCCAAAGACACACTTTACACTTCGACTCAATCCCTTAGACTCATCATGCTTCTATTCTTTTTCTTCTTTTTTTTCTCATTTTCTTTCTACACTTAGAGCCTCGCTCTATTTATACCATTCCATGGTTCGTGTACCATGGGTAGATCTTCCAAGATGACATTACATTACAAAAACAAGGGTGGACAACCCTGTGACTCTATTATGACTTCACGCTCTACGCCCACGACTCACGGAGTCTTTACAAAGGACTTGGTCAAAACTTGGGCTTTAAGCCCCAAAACATGCCTTGGGAGGATTCCATGCCCAACATGAGAGGATTGATAGCTAGCTGATGAAGCTGAGATTCACTAAGAGTGAAGTTGATCCACACCATTGCTTGAAGGTTGTGGATGATAGACCTCTCATACTGGCACCTTATGAGGATGACCTCTTTCTGACAGGTGAAGACCCCCTCATTTTCAAAAGTAAGAGGGAGTTGGATTCTATATTTGTAATGGTGAACTACAAGCCCATGATTACCTCGATGGAGCTTAACTTTCAGAAGTTATGTGGTAGTGATGCCAGACCTAATTTGGAAAATTCCTTTGAGTTTCATAAACTCATACTAGCATTGATGTTCTTGGTGAACTCATGTCCAAATATATGTTATGCAGTTAGCATATTGAGCTCATATATGGTTGAACCTCACTAGATTGGTGCCAAGAATCATTTGAGATATCTTCAGGGTAGAACCTCTCATGGATTGAGATACACTGCCGAAAAAGTGAAGCTAGATGATTATTCTGATGCTAATTGATTTTGTTTGGGTTCTTCTTTGATATCCTAGATGAGAAGGAAGCAGAAGTAACTTTCTTTGAGCACCGCTGAGGCCGAATACATAGTTACGAGTATGACCTCATGTGAAGCTGCCTGGTTGTGGAATCTCTTTAGTGAGCTGTTTGGACACATGTTGGATACCATCATGATCTTCTGTGACAACCAGAGGGGGATTTGATCGTTGAGGAATATCGTGTTCTATGATCGCTCCAAGCATATAGACAATAGGTACCACTTTATCTAGGATATGGTACATCGAGGAGAAAGAAGGCTCCATCACATTGTGACTAATGTGAAAGTCACCGATATTCTGTTGAAGCCCCTGGGAAAGGTCAAATTCTTGACTTTCTGAGAATGACTAGGAGTCATGGAGAGAATCTCTCCTAAGTGTCATGGATGATATGGACATTGGGCTCTAGGAGCTCTAGGGGGATTGGTGTACTTCTTGGAGTGACGAGCGGCCATAGAGTGATTCACCCTCCCCTAGTGGTGTGCTATGTATAGGGTGAATGGTTCAGCCTTCCCTTGTGATACCCCATGGTGACATGTAGGTAGGATGAGTGGTTCATCCTTCTCCCACCGAGACATCCTACCCATACAGTGTGGGGCTCATGGGAAGTACCTCTCATCTGGCCAATGAGTAGGGAAATGAGGATAGGGGCCATAGTAGTACCGATGGACACATTGTGTATCTACCGTACTCCTTATGCTAGGATGATATTGATCTGGGATAAATTGGAACTCACTTCGGGTCAGTAAGAGTGATATAAATCACTCTCTTTTGGAAATTATTTTGGATCAGTAAGAGTGGTATGAGACACTCTCTTTATTTGGAACTGATTTCAGATTAGTAAGAGTGGTGTGAGACACTCTCTTTTATATGGGACTAACTTTAGGACAGTAGAGGATGGTATGATACATACTCGATAACTTCTTCTTCATAGTTCAGTAGAGTAGAGCAGAGAAAAGCATAGCAGTGTAGGGCAGTGATGGCAATGATAGTATAGTCTGGCAGATGGATTAGCAGATGAAGTTCTCCCTAGTTGAAAGGGAGTGTTAAAATTGACAACTAGGGCCAAAATCCATATGGGTCATCTTATTTATGGCAACTAATATTTTTCTTGGATTCTTCTTGTTGAGAGGTGTAGGATTGATCTAAAGATCATCTGATTCTGACATTTATTCATGGAGATATGAATTTATTTGTGTTATGGGACAATTCACCAAGGTTGGCCAGAAACCAAACTTCCCCCACTTGTGCTCAAAATTTTAGTATAAAAAGAGGGGGCTTGCTAGTCATTTGGACACACACTCTTCCTATGATCTCTTCCTCTCCACCTGTATTTGGGTTTTGGTGGGAGGAGAGATCCTAAGAATATAAGCTGCCCTAAGAGGAGTTGCCTTAGATGCTACCATGGGAAAGAAGGATATATGATGCCCTAAATAAGATAATCTAGCCCCTAACATTGGCATGAAGATGGGCTTCTAATGCTGCCCTAATGAATCTCTAACTCTTCCCGAATGAAGCCCTAGTGTTGCCCTAATGAAGCTTAACATTGGCCTAACAAAGGACCTATCCGCAGTCAAGTAGAATGTTTCTATGCCCATTAAGCCACAATCCTAATGGGAGGACTATAGTCTTATGCTAGCCACAGAAAATGTTAAGATTTGGCCATCTCTAGTAGTATAAGAGACGATGCCTAAAAGGTACCTAATATGCTATCTCAAGGTCTGCCCTAGCTACATTAAGGAAGTGTCTTATCCGGTCGCTATCCCAACCCTAGACGCAGTTCCCTAATTGGCAAATAAGAGGGGTGCCTTCACATTTCTATAAAGGAGTTCTATCACAACATTCTAATATTCTGTTTGATGTTCCTTGATTTATAGTTATGAGGAAGCCCTATTTTCAATATAGAATGAATGATAAGAAGTAATATATTCACTATAAAAGGGACCCTAAATATGCAGTCTGGAAGGGCTTATATTTGTTTTCCCTAGCTGCAACAAAGTAGCCTAAGTTAAAGGTTTGTTCCTTCTTAGGAGGCCAAGTCAAAAGAAGCATTGGATCAACCTATTTGGTGTTGAGCCTTGCAATAGGTATGTATTTACTCTTGATTACTGTCTTTTTCCTCCTTTCTTATCCATTTTGTGCCATGATATAGTAACATATTGATAGGATTTTGATAAGGAATGAATGCAACTGCTCTTGATATGATATGACCGACCAAACTAACTCTCATTACTTTTTATGTAGAAAAACAGCAAATGGAACATGTGTTGTTCCAAAGTCAGAACAACAAAAGCTAATCAAGGGAAATGAGATGCGTCGTGTGTGGTTGAACTAAGGAACGAATCAAGAATATCAAGGCAAGATAGAAGAATTGTCTAAAGATTGAATTTAGTTGTGAATCCCTCAATATCTATTGATCCTGAGGGATCACATTTATCTTTTTCCTTTTGACTATAAAAATGAAAACTGAAAAGGGATCTCTCATCTTCTTTACTTCGATTGTAATTTTAATTTACAGAAGCGTGATTCTGAAGAACAAGATCATATTGTAATGACAAGTGACTTTAATGATTAATATACAACTTACATTGCTATTCATTCAGATATTTTGAAGTAGCTAAGCAGTGTTTGCTGGTGGCTAGTGCCCAGTCTCTAGTGGATCTTACTGTTGTTTCTTTTTTTATGCTTTTTCCATTTCCTACAAGTTTATTCTGCTTTACAGATTTGTAGTTGATTTATTTTCATTGAATTGGATTTCTCGTATTCATTTCATTAATGCGCAATCCTAGATGGTTTTATTTAATTCATATCGTGGATTTAATTAGTTATCAGTTAAAGAATAATTTCTGGTTAATTAAAGAATAGAGCATGATTGATTAAATGCTTTCCTTCTATCCAGTGGTTTAAGTCCAACAGAAAGAGCTTAGCTAATGTTATGGTGCTCTCAATTGATTATCATTCAAATTGGTTGATTAAGATCAAATTATGGTTTTGTTTGAGATTGAGTTGTGATGCTTAGATGAATTATTTCCTTTAAAGTTACAAGCTTGAGATTTATGATTGCATCCATTTACTCTTGTATTGAATTTAATAACTTGTCTAGATTTATAGCCTGCACATATTGTGTACACTCTTGGAATAAAAAGACTTACCTAGGTTGATAATTAATGTGAGGCAATTAGGAGTTTTAAAAGACACCTTTTAGCACCTAACATTTTGGTGTCGTTGCTAGGGAGAGTGTTATCATTTTACAAAGAGTGATGTTTGTCTACTGATATCGAATTGGGTATTAAAAATGAGAGGTAAGAACCTGCATAACGAGCGAGTAAAATGCTCACTCGCCTGCTTTCCAATAGAATTGCGTAGGAATTTACGGTAGAAATGAACATTTGTATTTTTTTATGAATGACCAAGAAGAAAAGACCAGAAAAAGATATAATTCCTCCCCCCAAACCTGAAAAATCTAAGGGACTAGTGACCCTTGGATGATCAACCTTTATTGACGAAATCATAAGAAAATCTGAGTCTTAGTCATTAGTAGGACCCTAAACTATTCCTACCAGACATCCTACTATTTCCCTTCAGGCCACAGGATCACCACCTGTAGCTAACGCTGAGATTCACAGTAAGATTGAAGGGTTTGAACATAGTTTTCAAGATATTGAAAATTCACAACCACACCCTTCACAAGAAGGGAATTCTTGCAACCTCCATGAAGGAGAAGGATAAATAGGTAATCCTGAAATTAAATCATCAGAACCTAGATATCCCTAAGTATTAATTGAATAGAGGACACCCAATGTTCTAGATCGAGGTAGCACTGTTAGAATCATTCCACCCTCTTATGGACATCCTAGGAACAAATCTCTAGCTCCAGAGATCCCTGAAGAATATTGGCATATTTTTTACCAAATGGCCAATAATCAGTGACAGCCCCAAACCTCTACATAACAATACCTATTGTCGACACAACTGTCAATGCCCCCATGAAATCTATCCCATTACAGAATATTCCTACCTTTCATGGGCTAACTTCAGAAGACCATGATGCATTCCTTTTCGAATTTGATGTCCTATGTAGGGGTTATGATTACACCATTAACCCCTAAAAGCTGAAATTGTTCCCCTCTACTCTGAAGGTAGTAGCCCTGCTTTGGTTTATGAGACTTGGTGGAGGTACCATCAATGACTGGGAATATATGAAAACATCCTTCCTTAAAAAATACCAAGATTATTACCGAACTAGAGAACTAAAAGATGAAATATTTCAAATGGTAGCTAAGCCTAACGAGACTCTGGAAGAATATGTGGAGTGTTTCCAATATAATCTGCAAAGATCTCCTTATGCAAATCTGCCTGATAATTTTCTAAAAACCACAATGATTAAAGGTATGAAATACCAATGGGTAGAAACACTGAATATAATGGGTAAGGGTGATATTTATCAAGAAGATTATGAAAATATTATAGACTTGTGCATCAGGTGCTCTAGGGGTAGTACAAGGCTTAAACCACTGGACATGATGCAATCACCAGAGACAACAAAGCCTCAGGAGGAAGCATTACAAGATTCGAAATCAACGATCTATTGGAATATTTCAAGATTGATATCCTGGGGGACCTGACGACACAATTGGATATCATGCAAGCTAAATGAAAGTAAGCTGAAGCAAAACAAACCCTAGATATTTTTTGTCCCTGTTGTAAAAAGAAACACAATCATAAAGAATGCATGCTAGATATGATACAAGCATGTGCCATATGCACTAAGGAGCATGCCATAGAACGTTTCCCACCACTCCCAAGATTAAAATCAGTATTCAAGGAAGTGGAAGAAGAACTGGAACCAGTATATCTGGTGAACTAGCATCATCAATGGCAAGCACGTCAGACAAGTATGCCTACCGATCCAACTTCGTTCTTTCCTCCCTCACAATATAATTCTCAGCAATATTCAGGTGCAACATGGCAGAACCAACCACCTTTTTCTACTTGGCCACCTCAAACATTTCCTATGCCACCATGGCCCAACCAGTCAAATCCAAACAATAATTGGCCAAATCCCTCTTACCCTCCACCATTCTGGAAGAACAATCCCTATTCATCTCAATGGTTCCCTTCCACCTCACAAAATCAGAACTGGCAATCAAATTGGCAAATATCCACAAACCAACCTATGGGGGACAATTCCTCTATCTCAACTAACTTTACCAACACCTTACACATTGCAACAAAATCCTTAATCTAATATATGACTACAAATCCCAGCCCAACCCAACCCAAATCCAAATAACTGACCAATCCAGCCACTACAAATCATTGAGGGTCTAGACCTTGACGCTGAGTTGAGAGAGTGTAATGAACTCAAGTTAAGATCTGGACGCATATCGCTCCATACAAGGATAAAAATATGCAACTTGAAGAACTACACCCAAATAAGCCTTTGACGTTAAATGATCAACAAGGGGAAGATACAGTCAAGCAAAAAACTCCCGAACAAATCATAACTACTTCCCCACCATTCCCCAAAAGACTGATGATACCATGCCCAATTGAATACCCCGACTTTGATCTTCTAGGTGAACTCAAGAATATCTGTATAAAAATACCCCTCCTCCAAGCTATTCAAGACATTCCAATATATGCCAAAACTATTAATGAATTGTGTATAAAGAATTCTATGAGGAAAATAAAAATAACCCCAACTGTCCATGTTGTCAAGACTTTGTCTGATTTATTACTAGGCAAAGAGACACCTGTAAAATATGAAGACCCGGGAAACCCCATTGTCACAGTACAGATAAATGGCCACTATTTTCCAAATGCTTTAGTTGATTTAGGGGCATCCATTAACATTCTCACAACAAAACTCACGAAATACTTGGCATCACAGCCTTGGAACCAACAACTACCTTGCTGGAACTTGCTGACCGCTCAATCATTAGGCCGGAAGGAACATTACCAGATGTGATGGTTTCTGTAGACACTTGGGAATATCCAGTGGATTTTTTTATTATTAACCCTAGGAATCGGCTAGATGGAAATCCCTTAATTTTAGGAAGGCCTTGGCTAGCAACCGCTGATGCTTATATCACCGGCCGGACATGTAATATGACTATAACCAGAGGAAATGATGTGAAGAATTTAGCCTTATATCCTCCTTCTCAGCCAAGCCTAACCATTGTAAAAAATAGGAAGCAACCTGTAACATATTTAACAGAAAATATTCGGTCACCATTAACTGTGGCAGATGCCCTTGAATTTAAAAACAAAACAAAAGACGATGTCATTAATACTTTTATCAATCATCCTGCTACAGTGTCTAGTTTTAAATGTCACATGAATAAAGAAGTCCTTGACAATGAAATTGAAGAAGATTCCCTGAGAGATATCAATGACCAACCAATACCAACAACCACTGTCTATAATAGCAAATCTATCAAAATCGAGCTAGGGAAGATCCTAAACATTAACAATAATCTGAGTGATGACCAGCAACAGAAACTTATTCAATTCCTTAGGAAATATAAAGGGGATTTTTCTTGCGATTACCTAGACATGAAAGGGATTGACCCTCAGTTATGCATGCTCCACATTTACACTAAAAAAGATGCAAGACCCATTTGACAACCTCAACATAGATTAAATCCTCACTTAAAGGATATTGTTAAACAAGAACTTCAAAAACTATTAGATGTGAATTTTGTATACCCTATATCTGACAGTAAATGGGTTTCTCCATTAGTTGTGGTCCCAAAAAAGAATGGGAAGTGGTGGATATGCGTTGACTACAGAGAACTCAACAAGGCAATGCAAAATGACCATTTTCTCCTTCCATTCATCAATCAACTCCTAGATACACTGGCAAGGAAGAAATTCTTCTCTTTCCTGGATGGCTTCAGTGGATACAACCAAATTCAGACTGCCCCTAAAGACCAGGATAAAACTACTTTTACCTACCCGTGGGGAACATTTGCTTATAGGGTATTACCTTTTGGATTGTGCAACGCACCTACTACATTCCAAAGAGCCATACTTAGTATTTTTGCAGACTTGATAAATGAAGGATTGGAAGTGTACATGGACAAATTTACACTCTATGAAGATGACTTTGAATAGGCATTTCAAACATTGGAGAAAGTCTTGGGGTGGTGTATCGCTACTAGGATATTCTTAATCCATAACAAGTGCCATATGATGATGACAGAGGGCCTGATCCTGGGTTATTTCATTTCAGCAACTAGAATTCAAGTAGATCCAACAAAAATATAGATAATCCTCTTATTAGCTACTCCCTACACTCAAACAGAGGTACGTATTTTTCTAGGATCTGCAGGATATTATCGTAGATTTATAAGAACTTCTCATAGATTGCTACACCATTATATTCCTTAACACAAAATATTGATTTTATATGGACTGACAAATGTGACATTGCCTTTAGAGAGCTTAAATGGCTACTATCAATAACACCGGTATTATGAGGCCTGCATTGGGATATACCATTCCAGATTTCATCAGACGAGTCAGATTCAGCCATTGGAGTAGTTCTTGGCCAAGAAGAAGACAAGAAACCCTATGCTATATATTACATTAGAAAAAACTTAACTCTTGTTGAGTTGAATTACACAGAAACAAAGAAAGAGTTTTTAGCTATTATTTATGCTATTAACAAATTCAGACACTATATAATTGGATACCCTGTAGTTTTGTATACTGATCACTCTGCTACCAAATATTTAGCTAATAAACCCATGAAAAATGGAAGAGTGACACGTTGGTTACTACTTTTGTAGGAATTTGACATAACTATAAAGGATTGACCAGGGAGGGAAAACCTTGTCGCAGATTTCCTTTCACGAGTGCCAAAAACAGACAATGCAATGGCGGTAGAAGACCAGTTCCTGGATGAAATCCTATTTGTTGTGGCTGTAAAAACACCATGGTATGAAGATGTGGTGAATTATTTAGTAGTGGGAAAATTTCCCAAACATCGACACTCAGAGAAAGGAAATAAAAAGTGCAGCGCAACACTTAGTTTTCATGGATCGGAGGATACCTTTCTCACACACGAGCCGATATGCACATCCACAAGTGTATCAAGGAAGACGAAATTTATGACATCTTAAAAGCCTACCATGATGGACCTTGTGGTGGACATTTTGCAAACTGCAGAACTGGACATAAAATTTTGCAAATGGGCTACTATTGGTGTACAATTTTTAAGGATGCTAAAAAATTTGTCCATGCATGTGATAGTTTCCAAAGGATGGACCGCCCTAGCGAATCTGATGAGATGCCCCTGCATCCATAGTTGATGATAGAACCGTTTGAGTGATGGGCGTTAGATTTCGTTGGGCCAATCAACCCACCATCCAATCAGAAATCATCTATATTGGTTGCAACAGAGTACGTGACTAAATGGGTGGAGGCAGTAGCATTATCAAGAGAAACAGAGGAAACAATGACTAATTTTCTTTTCAAAATTTTTGTGCGATATGGCTTACACAGAGAAGTAATTATTGATCGGGGGCCACAATTTGTAGGCCGCAAGATTGCTGCTACACTAAAGAATCATCACATTATCCACAAAATTACCTCTCTGTATCACCCGCAGGTGAACGGGAAGGTGCAGAGTACCAACAAAGTAATTGAAGCTATTCTAACAAAGACAGTCTCATCGTACAGACTCGACTAGGTGACTCGACTGCCAAAGGCCTTATGGGCATATCGCATGACTTGGAGGAACACAACTGGATACTCTCCATATCAGCTGGTATTTGGTAAGAAACCCATTTTCGCCATACAATTTGAGATACAAATAATAAGGATAGCCTAGGAAGTGGGATTGGATTTAACGGAAGCCCGGATTAATAGACTACAACAAATAAATGAATTAGATGAAATTTGACTATTGGCTCTACAACATACTGCACTCATTCAACAAAAAATATCCAAGTGGCACGATTCCCTGATTAAGAAAAAGACATTTCAAGAGGGAGACTGTGAACTTCTTTACGATTCCAAGTTTCAATATTTCCCTGGTAAATTGCAGACTAGCTGGTTAGGCCCCTATGAAATAAAGGAAGTACATGACAATGGCACTCTTACATTGGCCACCATTGATGGGTCTGGTTTTTCCTTTAAAGCAAATGGCCATTGGGTGCACCTCTACCAAAAACCACTTACAAGAAAATCCTTTTACCAGCAAATACATGAGGACTCCACCATGCAAATTCTAGCTACAGAAGGCAATCCTTCGGCAACTTCATTATTGTAAAAAGTTATTCGTTTTTGTAAAAACTGTAAATATGATTGCTGATTTGATTTTCTGCGTTTTTTTATGTTTGTTATTCCCACTTCGGAACAACACTTTTTGTTTTTTGATGTTCCGATTTCGGAACAACACTTTCTATTTTTGTTGTTCCCACTACGGAACAACACTTTTTTTTTGTTGTTCCCACTTCAGAACAACACTTATTGTTTTTGTTGTTCCCACTTCGGAACATCACTTTTTCATTTTTGTTATTCCCACTTCAGAACAACACTTTTTGTTTTTGTTGTTCCCACTTCGGAACAACACTTATTGTTTTTGTTTTTCTCGCTTTGGAACAACACTTCTTCGTTTTTCTATTTCCACTTCAGAACAACACTTTCATTTTTGTTGTTCCCACTTCGGAACAACACTTTTTTGTTTTTGTTGTTCCCACTTTGGAACATCACTTTTTTTTTTTCCCACTTTAGAACATCACTTTCTGTTTTTAGTATTCCCACTTTAGACAACCCTTTTTGCTTTTGTTGTTCCCACTTCGGAACAACACTTTTTGTTTTTTTTTTGTTCCCACACCAAAACAAAACTTTTTGTTTTTGTTGTTCCCCCTTCGGAACATCACTTTTTTTTTGTTGTTTCTACTTCGGAACAACACTTTTTGTTTTTGTTGTTCCCACTTTGGAAAAACAATTTTTGTTTTTGTTGTTCCCACTTCGGAACAAAAAATTTTCATTTTTGTTGTTCCCATTCGGAACATCACTTTTTCATTTTTGTTGTTCCCACTTCGGAACAACACTTTTTCATTTTTGTTGTTCCCACTTCAGAACAACACTTTTTCGATTTTGTTGTTCCCGCTTCGGAACAACACTTTTTGTTTTTTATGTTCCCACTTCGAAACAACACTTTCCATTTTTGTTGTTCCCACTTCGGAACAACACTTTTTGTTTTTGTTGTTCTCACTTCGGAACAACACTTTTTGTTTTTTGTTGTTCCCACTTTGAAACAACACTTTTCGTTTTTTTTGTTCCCACTTAGAAACATCAGTTTTTGTTTTTGTTGTTCCCACTTCGGAACGTCGCTTTTTTTTTTTTGTTACCACTTCAGAGCAACACTTTTTGTTTTTGATGTTCCCACTTTGGAACAACACATTTTGTTTTTGTTGTTCCCACTTCGGAACAACACTTTTTCATTTTTGTTGTTCCACTTCGGAACAACACTTTTTGTTTTTGTTTTTCCCACTTCGGAACAATACTTTTTTGTTTTTGTTGTTCCCACATCGGAACAACACTTTTTCATTTTTTGCTGTTCCCACTTCGGAACAACATTTTTTTTATTTTGTTGTTCCCACTTCAGAACAACACTTTTTCATTTTTGTTGTTCCCACTTCGGAACAACACTTTTTGTTTTTCTTGTTCCCACTTCGGAACAACACTTTTCGTTTTTGTTGTTCCCACTTCAAAACAACACTTTTTGTATTTTGTTGTTCCGACTTCGGAACAACACTTTTTGTTTTTGTTGTTCCCACTTGGGAAAAACATTTTTTTTTTTTTTGTTGTTATCACTTCGGAGAAACACTTTTTGTTTTTGTTGTTCCCACTTCGGAACAACACTTTTTAATTTTTTCTATTCCCACTTTAGAAAAACACTTTTTCATTTTTGTTGTTCCCTCTTCGGAACAACACTTTTTGTTTTTGTTGTTCCCACTTCAGAACAACATTTATTGTTTTTATTGTTCTCACTTCGGAACAACACTTTTTGTTTTTTGTTGTTCCCTCTTCAGAACAACACTTTTTGTTTTTGCTATTCCCACTTTGGAACAACACTTTTTCATTTTTGTTGTTCCCACTTTGGAACAACGCTTTTTGCATTTTTTTTGTTGTTCCAACTTTGGAACGACACTTTTTTTGTGTTTGTTGTTCCAATTTTGGAACAACACTTTTTGTTATTTGTTGTTCAAATACCACATTTTTTTCTCTTAGAGTGTTTTGTTGTTCCTTATTTGGAACAACAATTTTTTTTCTTCTTGAAGTCGTGTGTTTTCTAAACAACACCCTTTTCCTTGCATTATTGTGATGTTAAACAGCACTTGCAGGATTATTCCTAGCTCATCTCAGCCCCATTTTTCTTATTCATTTTCATGGCATGAAGTACAATACTTTTACGATGACAAGAATTATGGATTCTTTTGAAGCAGGTGAATACCCTTAATGTTATGATCTTTAACAAGACAACTTCTTGATGATAGATTTATTTTTCAGAGAAGGGACACAATTATTTATATATTACTTTACTGTATTGATTTATGTTGTATATGATACTGATTGATCATCTTTACCATGCTGGTTCCACCCCTCTTGGTTATAATCCTCTCTATCTATTATACGTGAGATTATGGGTATATTTTTTTTTCTATTGACATGTTTATCTTCTTCCACCATCCTTGCTCTTAAAGAGTACTGAGCCTCCCTCTATTTATTATAAAAATGTGTAATACCAACAAACTTTTTCCTATAGATAGAGGATAGGGGGTCTCATTAAGAGCCAGCCTACCATGTTCATAAGGATGTAGCAATGTGACATTCCCACTATGGCCACCACACCAGGGTTATGATCCAATGGATGGCTAAAATATCCTTGGAACAGGAGGTCTCATCACGAACCGACTTGATCACTTTTGCTACTTCCCAGTGAATGGCAGTGTTTTCATCTGGTTACCATGCCAGCACACTGATCTCTTCTATAGAAACAAAAAAGGAATTATCCAACTATAAATTGAGGATCCTTGCTCATATGGGTTAAAAAGCAACTTTGTCAAGGCTATGGATGCTTGCTGGCAACAGAAGCTCTACTTATGGTATTGAAGTTCTATTTTCAACATCAATAATTATTATTATACCCTCTTCTTACTTTTCTTTTTATCAGAAAAATTATTTCTCTAATTTCTCCCTACCTTGAACCTTTATGCATGAGTTAATGTTTTTTAATCAATCATATCATTTTCAGCCAGAATATCGTCAGCAAAACATATTTTTCTTGCATATTGTTTTCCTTTTTCCTTACCGCATAACCTATCATCAACCAAAGCATCTTGTCTCTTATCAATAACCATCATTACACTCCTCTCTTTCATTATATACATACCCTTTACAATCCTTTCATTAATATACGTACTCTATCTCATATTATTGTCATATATTTCACCCTTGTACATTGTCATCAAAACATCATTTCCCCATCCATTCAGCCGTAGGCAACCTCTCATCTTGAAGGAGGGAGGGGACCTCCATTACACTTGTGCATGCGTTATAATTGTTTTATTAGATTTCATAGGTTGATATGGTACTTTATGATCATGAGGCATGTGGCAAAATAATAGTCCTCGAATTAATTAATTCTCATAGAAGTATCGTTTAACATTGTAAAACTTAACTGTTACAACTACTTGATGTTCTATCTCTCTGTTGCTGTATATTGTTGTGTTTCCTCCACTGCACTAATTCTTTGCAAAAGTAGGAAGAACTCAAGCATTATGGGTGGTAAGAAAGTGCGCCGAGAACCTTTAGTGCTGGAAGTCTCCGACAGAGCCAGGGAAATTTGGGTCTATGCAGGGTGGATATCATATTTCACAAGATTTCAGCCCCCTAGTGAGGAAATCGCTATTGAATTTATATAGCATATGCAGAATGGGCAATCCCTGGTGAGAGGTAGAAGAATCACAGTATTAGATGTTGTAATAGTTGAAGTATCTGGGTTTTCGGCGGAAGGAACTACATGGCCAAAAAAACACGTAATGTTGCAAGACACAGTGGACATTTTCAGAGATGCAGATGAGGAATTAACCAAGAAAGGAAAGGGCATACAACCATATTCTCTATCAGAACCATGGCGTCAGGTTGCAAGTGTTGTCCAGAGGTACATTGCATGTAATGGATGACGAGACGTGGTAAGCCCATGACAACTCAAACTTTTAGATGTTTTAAAACTAAAGACCACTGTTAATCTACCGTCTTTCTTGAATTCATTGTTGCATGATACCGCCGATAGAATAAGATGGGCTAGGCACCCTAAAACCGTACACCATGGATTGATTAGACTACTTGTTAGCCATAACCTTCTTCAACAATAATTAACTTGGGATGGTCTCATAGTGCCCCTGGAGATTAGTCAAAACCCTATAATCCAAAATCCTGCAATCTTGGAGATAAGCTACCAGAGTCCTATTCTGAAAAGAAAAAGGACTACCCGCTCAAACATTGAACCCCATAAGCATAGGAAGTCTTCAAGGTTAAATCTAGCCCAACGAATGTCTGTAAATCCAAAAGATAGTGTCGAACAACCTCCAGAACCATCTAAACAAATTAGTATACAAGACTCTGAGTCGGAACCATAGGAAGAACTTGAACAAGGGGAAGGATGTCATTCAGAATCAAAACCCAGGGAAGAGGCCAATTCAAAACAATAACCCGGGAAGGAGGCCAATTTAGAACAAGAACCCGAGGAAGAGGATAGATCAGACTCAGAGAAAGAAAGGGAATAAAACTTTGATGATGAACTGGAAAATGAAGAAGAGCCTCCTCAAACATCAACCATGAGCCTCCAAAAAGATATTTTGCAGGATTTTGAGACAGGGATGGCTTAGGTCCTGGAAAATCTAAATAAATACATGCAGCCTGGAGGATCACTTGATCCTAACCTAATGGAAGCTCAATCCCCAAAAGATTCTGGGCATACAGAAATTCTACCTTCTTCAGAAGCTACAGACTAAGTGACACAGTTCTATTGGAACACAGCCATGATAAACAATAGGAATCTTTAGATACAGAAGCTATTGACAAGCCTGTTAGTGTAAAAGATACTTCTCGGAAGACGCAAGTAGCCAGAGCAAAACTAAAGATGTTGAGACAAAAATACCAAAAGCTTCAAAAGACAGTTAAAAGGCTACGTTAGAAGATTAAAGAAATTGCAAACGAAAAAGCCCAAAACACTACTCCTGAGGTAGTCTCTGTGGCTACGCAAATGGAAATATGTAAGGGTAGGTCAATAAAAACCCAAACTGAGCTCATTCCTACTCAAACAATAGCCACCCAAGAAAATTTGTATGCAAACTTAGTGAATGCAGCCATTCCGATGGAGGCCTTGTCCTCCCACAATAAGGAAGTACAAACCGAGGAAATATCCTCTTGTAGCATAGGGACTCAATTAGAAGAGAAAGCCAAGAATATCCTGTTAAGAAAAGACCCTATTCTTCTAAAGCTACAGGAAGAACTAATGCAAGCCCAACTTTCTCTAGAATGGTGTGAACAAGAGACAGTTCACCTACAAAAATATGAAGAGTTGCAGAAACAGTTTAGGGAATTAACCATAACTGAGGATTGGACTTTTGATAGACTTAGACAGGAAGAAGAAAAGCTAAAGAAGGTGAAGATCAAGCTGGATAGAGCTAGGAATCAGATAGAGACCATTTTCTCGTTATATTTAGATGTCTTGACATGTAGGTCTCCTGCCACAAACTATGCCATGTTCATATTAGAATGGTACTTATTGTTAAAGATTAAAGTCGTAAGAGCTAGAAAGCTAATCGAATTAAAGACAACTGATGATTTTATAAGTTGTTGCAAGGAAGATGGGGCAAAAGTCCAAAGGCTTCTTTCCGAATTTTATCTGCCTAATTTCATATTAGAATAAGAAGTGGATAAAAACCCTAGCCCTTTTGTTGGAGATATTCAATTCCAGGCTTTTATCTCTTTTGCAGTTAATCAACTTAAGTGGTTTAAGGTGTATAATTCATTCTAAAGACAAGAACATGAGTTGGATCTCTGGGTAAGGAGTGAGCCAAATGATTGGCTATATTGGAAATCTCACATTGATTGAGCTGGAAGAAGTTTGAAATGGATAGGGTAGGTAGGTAGGAATATGCAAATAAGCTCAAGGCTGACTGAGCATTTTTTTTAGTAGATGTAGATTCCTTTCTTGATCTATATTTTATTTTGATAACTTGCAGTAGATCTTATTGTTAATACTCAGAATCCATAATCCTATGCTCTGACTTCCTTTAACAATAAGATGACTGTGTTTTATATTTGAACCACCAGCACTAGATTACATTGTTATTGTTCAGATTTCACAACCATGTGCTCTGATTTCTTTTAATGATGGAATGATTGTGTTGAGAAATTGATCTCATTGCTATTACTCAGAATTCATAATCTTATGCTCTGACTTCCTTTAGTAATGAGATGAATGTGTCTTTCCATGATCTTGTGAGTAAATCACCGTTGAACTATCAGCAGTAGATTTCATTACTATTACTCAGAATTCATAATCCTATGCTCTGAATTCATTTAGTAATGGAATTATTGTGATGACCTATTTCCTTGAGTGAATTATATTTGTTTGAAAACCCCATTTGCCTCAGCTTTCATGTCAAGAAACCTTGCCACTGAATTTATTGACTTGTTGACTCCATAGCCCAATGGTAGCAAGCCTTCATCTTTTCAACCTACAAACACACAAACCCAAGATAGAGTTATCCATATATATTATCATCAATCAATATCATTAATCCTTTGAGAGAGCCCTCTCAGGCTGAGGAGGCTAAGCCTTAGCTAAAAGATTGGTTTGAAATAGTTACACTAAGATAGTCTGATCAACAGCCTATCAGGGACCTATTTTGGTGATAACACATCCTCAATAATGTTACCAATCCAAAGCACATAAAAAGCAATGGATTTCAGTGCTAAGTTCAATGAATGGAAAATGCAAGGTGTTCAAAACACTTGTGGATATTTAGCTTCCACAATCATGCCAACAACTTTGCAAACAGGTGCATTATTTGTAACGATTTGCACACAAGAATCAACACCTACATCTTCAATAACTTTAATAAATAACTCACCAATAAATTGTGCATCCTTGTATTCTCTAAGCGTATCCACTGCTTTCACGAAAACTGGACCATTCAAGGAAGACAACATGAAGTTGATGATTGGGTGTCGTGCTAGATCTCTCCATCCATCATAAACAACGCTAACCCCAAATGTTGGCCATGATGCTACAATAGGCTCAAGCATTTTTTGCACCTCTTTTCTTGTCTTCATCAACAATGTGGTTCTAAGCTTCTCTGAACCAGGAGGCACATACCATGATGGAGACCCATGAGTTAGAGCTTGACACATCTCAATAAATAAAGGTGAGCATGCAACATTAAATGATATGACGTTTTGATAGAAAAAGAAGGCAATGGTGAGATCAAGCTCTTTCCATTTATCCTTTTGAAAAATATTGTCCATTGGACCAAGTGTAATTTCTCTTCTTTTTGCTGATTGTCCTCCAATAGAACTCTCAAATGGAAATTTGGTGGTGCCTTTCCTCAAAAATTGAAGGGGGTCTTCTTTCTTAGTTTTTCTTGATTTTGCAGCCATATTTTCCATACCAACAATGGACTCCTTTTCCATTTCTCTCCTCTTTTGTAAAGGAAAATCTTTACAAGCTCCAATCTCACAACCCGGTAAAGCCAACAAATGGCATTTTACATGGAAATATGTGCTTTTGAAATCAATGTGAAAAAATTTGCATCTCCATTGCACATTGCCTCCTCCCTTCCCCTTGGTGCTTGTCCCATCCTCTCTTGTGACATATTTCCACAAGGGATATATCTCAATGTTATCTTTAGGTCCTCCTCTTCCCTCAACATTACTTGCAGTAGACTTTGATCATATTGGGGGAGGAGGGGCATCTCCAATGGAGACATTCTTCCACTTCCTTTGCCCCCGAACTGTTTCCTTTGATTGAGCCATGAATATTGTAAAAAAAATGAACAAAACATGCACAAATTTGTAAACAAAAAATCATATACAAACTGTTGTAATAGAATAAGAAATGCAAAAAAATGGAGCTGAAATGCACTTACCTAGTGCTTGAATCTCCTTGTGGAATGCTCTACTCCCTTAGCTCCTTGCTCCAAACCCTTATCTCCTTGCCCACAACTCAACATATGAAAAATTAAATGAGAAATAAGGTGAATGAGAAAAAGAACAGTGTGTTTTTAACACCCGAAAGTCATATTATTGGGATTCGAATCCTAGAATCAGGATTCGATGTGCCCGTACAGGATTCATACGAATCCTATATGGACATGTCGAATCCTATTCTGGGATTTGAATTCCTAGAAAATCGTATTCGATTCGCAAGATTTGGATTTAATAGGGGGTTTGGACGAATCCGGTTACATAGAGGTTGGGTGTTGGCTGACGCATAGGAACACAACTTTAGGCCATCTCATTTGGAGATGGGTAGGAGCATCTAGCGTGGAGCATTGGTCTATAGATTGGCAAGGAGACACATCAGGGACTGCCTCACATCGTTTTGAATACATGCGGGGAGTGATTGGTGTAGTGACACAGGTAGGAAACAGGACGGTACAGGATGGCATAGCTGTGGTTGGGGGTATCCAGTGGTGTACATGGATAGTTTGCGGCATACAGTGGCATGCCAAGGAATGCCATGTTTCTTGGTGGTGTAAAGTGATGCATGGTGTGGCACAACAGGCTCTTGGAGCATTGCGTCCAAGGAGGCATATGGATAGGGGCATTAGGTGTATTGTTGGATGCAACTCACCTAGGATCAGTGAGGACATTATTGAGCATATGGGGACACCATACTTAGCAGAGACAAGGCTTCGAGGGAGTTATCAGTAGATCTGAGGGAGAGAGAGTGTCATCTATAGGATCACTCTTGGGAATTTTGGCAAAATTTTGATCATACCTTTTGGGACATACCCGCCCATCATCCTCCAGTGTTGCTTATAGTCACAAAGTTTTTGGTTGTTTCCCCTTGACACTCTCCATTCAAGCAGCAGGGTATGGCAGGCTCACCCTAGATAATTGGATGAGACATTGCGTGCCATGTGCCGGGACGAGACACTTCAGTTGAGACCCTTGGTAGGTGCACGAGCTGTCGGATATAGGCTTAGGAATGGCATGGTTGATATTCGAGGTAGCATATATTCCACCCCTAAGATCACACTTGAAGGACGGTGGATGGTAGATTTCGTCTACAGGAGGGTACCCAGACTCCGAGCAGTGTCGAGGTGTATCATCAGTTGTGATAGTGGATTTCATTGCATGGTCCGGCAGGAGCATGGAAATTTCACAAGCATGAGACCTACTCCTTATACTTGGGGTCCACCCAGGGAATACATACAGGGATGGGAGATGAGGGCCAAATGGTTTCTAGCTAGTAACGACGTTACGCAGTGACATCCTGTGAGGAGTGGGAGTTATGAGCTCCCCTTATGTTTTGGGAATCCGGCGATCCAGTCAGCAGGTAGATCACTCCACTTTGTGACGAGCAAGGTAATGGTAGAGGATGATCTAGTTCACTTCGGGTTTGACACATTGGGGATCATTGAAACCTCCACTACATGAGGCAGACTTGTCTTGTTATGGCTCAAAATTGAGATTGACAGTGGAGCGGTAGATATTGGCATCATGGAGATGCCTGGGCAAGATGATATTTACTCTCACATATTTTTCACCACTAGGCCTTAGGAGTGGAGGATATTTTCTCCGCCCGATGGGGAGTATGTCATAGTCAAAGTAGCACAGCGTCAGCATGGTGGCACCAATCTGGCACTAGCAGGGAACTGGGGCATCACAGCTCTTCACAACTCAATAAACGTTAGGGATGCACTGGCTACTATAGCGGTCGATCATACAAATCTTCCATTGGGATTTAGCATGTCACTGATGGAGTAGGGGACTTCTGGTACTTGCACCGAGTAAGATAATGAGTGGAGCAAGGTGAGCTTCATGTTAGATAGGATGGCCTGGGATCCTAGTATTGAAGGATTCTTTCAAATCAGGACAATGCAAAGGTCAGGCATGATCCAGTGGCACATTTGGGACCCTAGAAAATTTTGCAGTGACAGTGGGAAGAAGCAGTTAGAGAGGATGCTTTCTCAGGCATTGCTTAAGGACAAACGATTTTTGGTGCATTGGAGGAGCTTGCCGAATGAGGATGCTACTTGGGAGAGCAAGCACATAGTTGAGCATCCAGCACTGAAGTTGCTTAGTTACAAGAAACATTTGGGAGGGGAGGACTATAATGCCCCCTCCTAAATTATTTTGGAACAAGATTAATTTCTACATTTTGGAGCTGATTTTGGAGGTGATGGGGCCCATTCAATTTTATTAGGAGGCTACACTTAGTAGAAGTTATTTCGATGTGGTTAATTTGTACTTGGGGGCCACCCACACTAAGATAATATGCATTGCCTAATTTGATTTGCATGTAGCGAAAATCAATGGTTAAGTGAGGGACCCACGATGGAGGGAAAATGGAGGGAAAAGTGCTCCACGAAATCTATATAAGGAAGGCAACTTTCGTCATTTCAACATCGTACCTTTTGACATATTGAAGTCAATCTTAGTTGCTCGAGACACTTAGTTGGGTTATTGTGTTGTTTAGCACACGAGTATCTCCGAGCAGAGATCTCAAGCCTTGCTTCGGTGGACTTCGAGTGCCAGCCCTAGGAGGGAGTTCTTATTCATTTTAGTTCATAGCAACGGTAGGGAGACGAGTTACAACAGCACAGGGATTGTGCAGTCACAAAGTGAGGCACTTCGGGAAGTTGGGGAGGTAGAAGCATCCTTTCATCATTTTCAAGATTATAGAGGGAAACAACAGACAAGAGGGTCGTCCTACAGGCAACTCTCATTTCATCACACGCAGGACTACATCATCTCCTCCATGACTGCGCAGTCATTGGAGTGAGACTCTTTGGGGCAGGACCATCTGGGGGAGTTTGGAGTTGGGGTGTCGGGAGATCATTTGGAGGGCCATTTGAGGAGGACTGCTGGAGTTGGGAGAGAAGATATTGGTAGGATCAGTCACAACAACATAATTCAAAAATGGAGGAGGGCCAAGCTATGAAGGGTCAATTTTTGAAGGTTGGTGTTAGGCCCCTATACTACTAGTGTAACCCTTATTGTTATTAGTACAACCCACTTATTATATTGATGTACCCAC
>APFE031697220.1:61544-174080 GCA_000404065.3 Pinus taeda
TAGAAAGGAGGTTTTGTCATTTGAATCATCCAAGAATTGTTCATTTATGTAATGTAAAGGAGGTTTCCCCCTCGAAGAGGCTGAATTCTAAGGCGTGGATCTATCTTTTCTATCTTTTTTGAGCTGGTTACATAACAGTTGGAACCAAGGGAAACCCTTTCTGGGTTTTTTTGGGTTTTGGGCAAGGATCACACTCCTAATTTAATAGAATTTTATGGGAAGATCTAAGGGGTAAACTAGGGGTCCCAACTTAGCCAACAATCAGAGGAGCTAAGGGGAATTTGGGCCAAAATTCTGAGATCAACATTTGGTCAATTCCTTCATGGATTATTCTAGGTATTTGGTGGAGAGGCTGGGGTTAATTTCCCATAATGTTTTGAGCACCAAAGGTGGGGTTTCCAACAACATCTTTGCAACAGACAACACAGTTTCACAAGGGCAGTGCAGGGCATCATTGCAGCAGTTATTTGTGTCATCTGGACTTGACATATTACCAACTGAGTTTGATACCACTTCCACATTATTGTAGTTTTCTCCCAGATTATAATAAAATGGCTCAATTGTTGGTTATTCCTGGACTTTTTATGGGTGTGCATTGAATGTATCAATTTTATGGTATTGTTTTTATTATTTTCTTTGCATAGCACTATTTTTCCTAGTCTGGAACATTACAATGTGGATAGACCAATTAATTGTTCATTCCATTTGACCTTTGTGTTTCTTTATTGCTTCAATGGCTTAATAAGCACTAGTGATGTCATTTAGATCTACATGTATATAAGCATAACTTTCATGTGCTTTGTTTTCTTGTTTAATCTAGATTTTATTCAGGTTGATTCCAATCACCATCTATCCCCAAGAATGCTATAATTGTGGGTGATTTTTGTTGAGAATCCTGACAAATATACATTGTGATTGGTTGTTTTTCATTATTGATCCATGATAAAATCTCATTGTTTAAGCTTTAACGAATTTTGAATTTTTTGTGGAGGTCTCGATCTTACTTCTATGCTATTTTTCATCAATCCAAGATTGTAATATCCCCAATTTTGTTTTTTCATTTACTAGGATTAACAAAGTTTATTGGGGAAGTGTTAAGCTTAGCACAATTTTGTAATCTAGGCATTGGAGACATTTTGGGTACGTGGGACTTACGAGAAATCCAAAAGGTCAACCTTAGTGGAATGTGGGGGCCACCCCTCATGGAATACGCACCCCATGGAAGAAAAGTCAATTGTGTGAGAAGGTGTTCAAAATAGTTGGCTAAGGGACCCACAAGGAAAAAGGAAGCAACAATTATATATAGGGGATTTAACGCAACATAGAGCACTTTTGATAATTTGTCATTTTACACATTGTTGCTCACGTTGCTTAGCTGAGTCACAGGTGTTGTTTAGCACCAAAGGTTTCCAAGGGGAAATCTCACCCTCTTCTTTGGTGGACCATAAGTGCCACCCTAGCGAGGAAAATTATACTCTTCTTTGGTAGCTGGGAGGATACCATGCAGTAGCACAAATTCCTGGCACGAGTGGGACACAAAAAAAGGAACTACGCAAGGCTTGGATAGGTATTGGGTTGGAGAGGAGATTTTTTGTTGTTGGGTTGTTTCCTCACACAAACACTTGCCAGAAGGAGGAAATTTCCAAGAGTATAGGTGTTTTTCTCAGCGTAACGAATTGGTGTGGTTGGGCATGTGTCCTTTTCCCCAGGACTATGTAGAGGGTGGTGGAGCTATTTTTGGGGAGACTTGGTGAGTGGGATTAAGGAGCTGGAACTGCTTGGGATTTGACTGGAGGGGAATTGGAGGAGATTTCTTAGCCTTGGAGGAACAGAAAATGCTCCCACTATTGCAGATGACATTTTCCAGCAGCAAAAGAGGGCCAAGCATTTTGGGGTCAATTTTGGAGCATCAAAACTAGGGAAAACTCTTTCTAGGTATTTTTGGGTTTATTGAGGGGCCAAGATTAATTTGGCAAAATTTTCTGGGCATATTTGAGGGGTCAAATAGGGGTCCCAACTCAACTAGCAGCTACAGGAGCTAAGGGAAATTGGGCCGAAATTCTGAAGTCAACATTCGGCCAATTCCTTCGTGGGTTTTGGTAATGAACCATCTACAATTACCAACAGAATGTGAATATTAGCATGCATATGAGGCATGCGTATGATAGCTACATATGCATGCAACATATGTACTGCACTAATATACCTACTAGTTAATATTGAACATGTCTAAGTATACGGTAATGAATGGATTTGTGAAGTAAATACCTAATGTTGATGAAAATGTTGAGCAAGATACTTAATATGTATGCGACCGTTATAATATATAATTAATACATTATTTAATAATAAAGTAGATATACAAGAATTGAACTAAATTAAATTTATAAAATTAATTAAATTTATTCAAAAAATAGATAAATAAATAGATAAGAATTAAATTAAAATATTTTAATTAAAAATAAATTAAATTATGAAATAAAATTTAAATAAAAAATGAAACATTATAAAGTATAAATTAAATTGATTCTCAATAAAAGGATACGTACCTTATAAAAGTTCTTTTATACTCAAACTGCCTCTTCAGAACAGTGGAGAAAGTAGATGAGTAAGCTAGACCTCCTTGTTCTAAAAGGCATAGAAGATAGAAGACCTGATAGGAGGTTGAGATGGTGGTGTGGGAAAGTATAAGGAGAAGGCAGAACACACAGAGAAGGGTTTATTTTTCTGGGAGTTAGTTTTCAGAGAAATAGAGGACGAATCTACAATAGAGATCCACAGGCAAAGAAAGAGAGTGAAGCCTTGATTGTTCTTGGAGTTTTTGGGCACGAGAGCCAGAGTGCTTCAAATTTAAAGTATTCTGGAGCTATGTACTAAGGTTGTGCCCAGTTTAGCAGGGAGGTTTTGGTATTTTGGTAATAGGAGAAAATTAGGAAACATCAAACAAGAAACTTCTTCAAATTAACTTCCAGGTATTCTTCTGTGTTTTATTTTCAAATTCACTGTCTGGTTAATGATAAATTAGGGAAAAAATTATGAATTCTGGTTAAAGTAAGTGTCTGAGTAAATTACAGAGTTGGGTATATTTATGTAATTTAGGGCTCTACAGTTTTTGTGGGTAATTGGAGGAGAGCCTGGGTTAATTTCCCAAAATTGTTTGAGCACCAGAGAAGGCCCTAACAGCCATTTATTTCAAGCCAGTGAAAATTTCAAGGGCAGCGCAGAGCATAGAGGAGAAGTCACTTTCCATCATTTGGGCACCTTGTTTTCTCACCTGGGATTTGTCTAGCTTGCCTTTGGCAAGCCCAAGTGCACTTGTTCTTACCTATTGTACTCCTACCATGAAATATAATAAAATGGCTCAGCTACTTTGGGGATAAATTGTTAATGTGCTATTATTTTGTGGTGTTTTGATCTTTGGTTGCATTTAAGAAATTCATGGTTGTTATTGCTTAATATTTCCATTAGGAATATTACAGTGGTATTAGAGCCATGATCTTGGCTAGTTGTGGGGCATCCAACTAGATCAGGGAAGATTTGTGCATGTATACACAATGACGGGTTTAACCTAAACTACCCATGGCTCAAGGGAGATTCAATATGCGTGAATTCTTGACCCAGTTGATGAAGGTGTCAAACCATATATATCCCCTTACCTACAGAAGGGATACTAGAGTTGCACAGGTCATGGGGGTGCAACCACCTACACAGGATTGTGGGGAGCAAGTAGATACACCCAATATGACACAGGGGTCACCTGGATTGGAGACTTCCTTGACCATTCTTATTGACATCTTAGTGGAGACACGAGAGAGTAAAGACCACCCAAGTAGTGCCATGTTGATTTTTGGTAGCATCAGATGTGCTCTAGCCATGAAAATTAGTAGAGAGGCTAAGGCACATGATTTCTCTGAGACCCAGAAATCGTTTGGGGAAATTCCACCCACATGAAGAGATATTAAAATAATTAATATTTTTAATAGGGTTCCTAAGTCTAAACTTAGGAAATTTAAAATATTAATGTGTATTAATATAAAATGGGTGAGAAAGTTCTAAGAGACGAGGATCAAGCTAGATCTAATCTTAGCCATTGATCAGGGATTTAATCTCGGTTGTTGAATCATCAACAGGAAAAATATAAGAGGAGACTTGAGGGTCAGTTGGAGACATACCAAGTTGATCAGTCAGTTTGATTTTCTGGGGCGAGATTTGCTGAGGAAATCGAGCAAGTGATATGTTGCAGCGAGGGGAAGTTCGACAGGAGGCTAAGAATACATAGCAGAGAGGCAGTGAAAGTGCCGGAGAGACAACGTAGAGCCAAGGATGACTGACGTAGAGGCAGCCAGGACTGACGTAGAGGCAGTCAGGATTGGCGTAGAGGCTAAGGAGGCCAGCGCAGAGGACGCAAAAGGTCATAAACCTTATGCAGAGGCTAGCACAGAGGACACAAAAGGTCATACACAGGAAATGTAGAGGGTTGCAGGGCTGATGCTGGGCTGAAGAGGCTGCGCTGAGGTGATTTTGTGGCGCAGACTGGGAGATGATTAGTTGATGCAGAGCTATAGTAGGGTGATGTAGTTCTAGAAGATAGCTTGGAGCGACTTTCACTATCCAGCTGAGGAACAATCGAAGTTACTGTGGGGTCAATCATCTGGTTGCTGATTAGCCAAAATATCTATCTCCATAGAAAGTTACCACTACCAAGGATAATATCTAAAGAGTGAGCCATTTCTGGCACCCTAGTTGTATTCAGAAATTGGCATAATAATAAAGCGCTCATATCTGTTGCACCAGTTTTCCCATGTTGGGTTTTTCTGGGGATGATTGTCCAAAAATAATGGTGTCCCTTGTGTTGTCTTAGTTTATTTCAATTATTGATCTATATAAATGTGAAGGCTACAATTATGTTTATTTCGATGTTTATATTGTTAAATAACTTGTTAATGTAAAGAAAAAGTAGGAGATAATAAACCAGATATTGTTGTAGGGGTTTCTAATGTATTATCTGATGCATTAGATTCAGAAATTTTCACATGCCATTCGTTGAGGTGGTGACTGGGGTCATGTCTGAGTTTTTAGGTGATAACAACAAATTGGTGAGGTGCCAAGAGACATATCCACCCTTCATGAGGCACTAGGAGATATAAAGTTACTGGACGATGGTCGCACACAACAGTCTCATCAATTTCCAGTCGACCTTCTAGCATTAAAAAGGAAGGCCACATCAGTACGAGAGGCTATTTTGCTACAGAACGACGAGCTGGAGGGCATGAGAGTGGTTTGTACTGAGTTGGCGGCTAGGTTGGCTCACATTGGGTAACGTTTGGATTCCCTAATGGTATAGTTAGAGGGCACATTAGAGAGTCGAAGCAGCCCTCTTTAGGCATACATAGACAGGGCTAGCAACAATTTTGGTTCACCTTTGCCCATTAGAGAGAGAGAGACAAAGCTGCCTAGTCAAATCTCATGTGTTGACCTGGATAGCAGGATGAGACGATTGGGTGTGCACACGGTGTAGCATTCGCATGTTGGATTTTTCTTATGTGTGGGAGTTTGTGCATTCCATCACTCTCTTGGGGTTGGATGGCGAGAGATTTTGAGTTGGTACCCAGTGGAGTGGGCTATGGAGATGGTGGTGGACTCGAGTGTATCTTAGTAGTAGCTTCCAGGCACTAGGGATATCAGAAGCCCAGACTGGCATTGGGATCCCGGTGGGACTACCTATCATTTCCCAGGTATGTCGGTTGACTACGACTTGGATGGCACAACTGAACTAACAGTTAAGCACGCACAATCGCTAGGGGAGTTTCGGTCCGCACCAATGGCCAATCAATTTATGGATAGACTCCTTGGGTTGTCTTGGTATGATGATTGTACACAAGATCACGGGATTATCAACATCTTGCAGGAGTTTGTTGGAGGAGGTGACATTGGCAAGCGACCAGACAATGCCCTGTATGGAGTTGGGGATTCTTCACATTTGTGTGGGGCACATAGGATGCATATGAGAAAAGCAATGGTGGCATCATTACTAACACATAAGCAAATTCACCTCTTGGATCCCTCAAGGAGGATTTGGAGAGGAGATCCATTCATCAGTGGGTATAGTGACGCGACAGTGGAGGTGATGATATCGATCGGGTGTGGGCAGGAAAGTAGAGACACAAGTCTAAGACATCACATCTAAAGATGTGTGGGAGCACCTAACGTTGAGCAATGGTCCATAGGTGGACATGAAGATGCATGGTGGTGCGTTGTAGTGTGTTGGATTACATTGTGGAGTAGGAGTGTCTTACATCACATTGGGTACACGTGGGGAGTGATTGGTGCCTTGACACAGATAGGGAACAGGACGGTACAGTGTGGTGGTACTTGGTGCTATGCAGTGGCATATGGTGTGGCACAACGGGCCCTTGGAGCATTGCCTTCAATGAGACTTGTGGACATGGAAATTAGGTTTACAGTTAGGTGCAACTCACCCGGGATCGATGAGGACACATTGAGCTCCTAAGGATGACAGTTCAGTGGAGATAGGTCTTTGGTTTATCAGTAGATCCGAGGCAGGGAGAGGGGCATCCATAGGGTTATTCTTCAGTACCCCTGCAGACTCTTGATCACACCCTTGGGGACCTAACCACCCATGACTCTCCAGTTGAGGCATTTGGTGGAAGCACGGGCTGACGAATACAAGCCTAGGGACGACGTGGTTTATTACTGAGGTAGAATAGGTTCCACTCCCGGGATCACATGTGGGGAGTCGATTGTGAGGGAACTTCATGATGCACTTCTAGCAGGACATTTTGAGGTGTCACATGAGCCTGAGGGACGGTGGATGGTAGACTTCGTCTACAGGAGGGAACCCAGAATCCGAGTAGTATCCAGGTGTATCATCAGGAGTTTGGATAACAGATTTCACTATGTGGTCTGGCAGGAGAAGGGAAGGTTGACATGCGTGGGACAAACTACTCTTACTTGGGGTCCACCCATGGGATACATATAGGGGTCAGAGATGAGGGCTAGAGAGACGGTGGATGGTATAATTCATCTATAGGAGGGAACCTAGAATCTGAGCGGTATCCAGGTGTAGCATCAGGAGTTTGGATAACATATTTCACTATGTGGTCTGGCAGGAGCAGGGAAGGTTGACATGCCTGGGACAAACTACTCTTACTTTGGGTCCACCCATGGGATACATATAGGGGTTAGAGATGAGGGCTAGATGGGTTCTAGTAGGTAGCAGTGCTACATAGCGACATCCTGTGAGGAGTGGGAGTTATGAGCTCCTAGTATGGTTGGGGGATCCAAGGATCCGGTTGCTAGGTGGATCACTCCACTTTCTGATGAGCAAGGTCATGGCAAAGGGTGATCTAGTTCACCTTCAGTTAGACACATGGGGGATCACTGAGACCTCCACTACATGGCGAGGCAAACTTATCCTATTGTTGCTCAGGGTAGATATCGACAATGGAGGGGTAGATATTGGCATCATGGAGATGCCTGGACAAGATGATATTGGCCTTCACAAATGTTTTGTCACTAGGTCCTAGGAGAGGAGGATATAAACCACGCACGATGGGGTGTATGTCATAGTCAGATTAGTGCAACGTCAACAAGGTTACACTACTCTAAGATTAGTGGGGTCCTGAGCATTACAACTCTTCACAGCTCAATAAACTTTAGGGGTGAGCTGGATACTACAGGGGGAGATCATGCATATTTTCCATTGGGCTTTAGTGAGTCCTTGATGGAGTGGGGGACTTCATTAGCATGGCAGTTGGTCAGCAGGATGATATTGAGAGAAGCTCATTTGAGCGAGACACTATCTCTGCAGGGATTGGGTGGTATCTTCGAGAGTATATTCCAAGAGTGCATGGGATGGCCTACATGGTAGGACATCTTAATGATGATTGGGGCATAGTGTCACATTATCAAGATCCCCTACTCAATGATGGGATGCAAGGGACTTCTGATACTTATACCGGGCAAGATAATGAGTGGAGCAAGGGGAGAACTATGTTGGACAGGATGGCTTGGGATCCTCGTATTGATGGATTCATTCATGTCAGGATAGTGCAAAGGTTAGGAATGATTTAGTGGTGCATCTGGGACCATGGCACATTTTGTAGTGACATTAGGGAGCAACAGCTAGAGAAGATGCTTGTTCAGGCATTGCTTGAGGACAAGCAAATTTTGGCGGCGATGACTGTATATCCCAAATTTTGATTTTTCAGTTAAGAGGATTAACAGAGTTTATTGCATAAGTGTTAAGCCTAGCACAATTTTGTAATTTGGGCATTAGAGACATTTTGGGTAAGTGGGACTTAAGAGAAATCAAAATTCCAACCTTAGTAGAATGTGGGGGCCACCACTCATGGAATACGCACCCCTTGGAGGAAAAGTCAATTATGTGAGAAGGGGGTCGAAGTAGTTGGTTAAGGGACTCAAAAGGAAAAAGGAAGCAACAATTATAAATAGGGGGTTGAAGACAACATAGAGCACATTTGATAATCTTCCATTTTACACATTGTTGCTCACGATGTTTAGCTAAGTCACAGGTGTTGTTTAGCACCAGAGGTTTATGAGGGGAAATCTCACCCTCTTCTTCGGTGGACCATAAGTGCCACCCTAGGAAGGAAAATTCTACTCTTATTTGGTAGCTAGGAGAATACCACGCAGTAGCATGAATTCCTGGCACTAGTGAGACACAGAAAAAGGACCTACGCAAGGCTTGGAGAAGTATTGGGCTAGAGAAGAGATTTTTTGTTGCTGGGTTGTTTTCTCGCACAAATACTTGATGAAAAGAGGAAATTTCCAGGAGTATAGGTTCTTTTCTTAGCAAAATGAATTGATGTGGTTGGGCTTGCATCTTTTTCCCCAGGACAGTGCAGAGGGTGGTGGAGCTAATTGTGGGAATGCTCGATGAGTGGGATTGAGGAGATGGAACTATTTGGGATTTAATTGGAGGGGAATTGGAAGAGAGTTCTTAGCCTTTGAGGAGTAGAGAATGCTCCCACTATCACAAATGACATTTTCCAGCAGCAGAACAGGGCCAAGCATTTTTGGGTTAATTTTGGAGCATCAAAACTAAGGCAAACCCTTTCTGGGTTTTTCAGGGTTTATTGAGGAGAGGCAAAGAATAATTTGGCTAAATTTTCTGCGAGTCCCAGTTTTATAGATCGAGTCTATATAAAAGTGATTTGGGAATAATCTTAACTATTTGGTTAGGTTATCTTATTACAAATTGCTTAGTCTGTTGGATTATATTTGTGCTGTAGAAATGGGTAGTCTGTGAGGGTTTATTTCAGATGAGTTTTCCTCTTGTGATGTAAAAGATATGAAAATGATGATGTAAAGTGTCTTGAGGGTTGGAAAAACAATTTCTCCCTTCATAGGTTAATTAATTAAAATCCTAAGCCAAAAATTTAATTAATTATAGGTCGTAGGTAAATTTAAATTTTCCAAAGGAAAAATCTGTGGGTCCTTAAAATTCAAATTTTAAAAGGTCCCAGGATTGAGGTATATTAAGTATTTTGCTAAATTTTAAGGCTTTGGTCCCTAGGGTTTAAGTCAAAGTCAAATTTTTGAGGAAATTAACTCAAAATTTTTATTTTTGAGTTAATTAAATTGCATTTAATTGAAAATTTCGAATTTCCTAAAGAATTTAAAATTTCGACAGATGAGATTAAAAGAAATTTTAATCCTCATCAACGGTTGAGATTGCTTTGAAAAGGATCACTCGAACTAGCCATTGGAAGATTTATATTTAAATAGGAGATCATTTGTTAGTTGATCCATCAAATCTCTGGATCGTCTACTAAGCTCTCAAGCTCTCTTGTATACTTTTTTGAATTAATGCAAAAGCCTTTGGGGTTTCAACGTGTTGTAGTGTTCCTCTTCATGAAATTATGGTAACATTGTTTTAAATATTATGTGAAAACTATCAATCAACAACTCTCTTAGAATAATCTGAATACATGTACCTTACTTAGTTTGTTGGATCTAGGGTAACATTTTTAATTTTGATTGAAGTAGTAGGTATCTCTATTTCTTCATAATTTTATTGTTGTTCTATTTCTCTACTTGATTTGATGGTTGATCTGGTGTTTGTAGAAGATCTCGTAGGTTCTCATTGAGTGTTTGGAGATAGTTCTTGGTTGGACCAGCCAACTCTCAACACATATTTTCTGAAGAGCCTACTTCATATAAGCCCCAGGATTTATCTAACAATAATATTTTTTCTGCAGGGTGTTTTTGGGCTAGTACCTCTCTAAAATTTCAAAATCTTTTAAATATTTTGTGGAAATTTTGATAGATCTGGCTATTAAGAGCCTTAGATTATCAGATCTGGGAGTAGAGTTGGACTCATATTTCTCATATTTGATAGATCTATAAACTATTTGTATAAATCTGTAAATTATTTGTGTAGATCTGAAATATTGTAACATAATTTTGAAATTTAACACTTGAGTTTTTGGGATTTTCCATATTTTGTACATATTGGGTATTGAGTTTTTCTCTTTTCACTTGTGAAGAAATAGGTCTGAGAAATAAGCCAAGTAAGTATTCAGATCTAAGCTAGATCTAGACCCTGGAGGGCAAGATCTGGGCTCAAAGATTGTTTGCAGGAATAGATCTGAGAAATCAGCCGAGTAAATCTTCATATCTGAGCTAGTTCTAGACCCTGGAGGGAAAGATCTGGGCTCAAATATTGTTTGCAGGAATATATCTGAGAAATCAACCAAGTAAATATTCATATATGAGATTTTTCAAGAATATTTGGTGGTTTTGAGACAGATCTAGGCCCTAAAGGGCAATATCTTATCCCAAATCTTTTTACAAGGCCTTCCGTTAAGGATTTTGCAATAAATCTGAAGATCTGAAGCAAAATAATTAATTTATTTTATTTTATTTATTTTAATTATTTATTTATTTTTTTATTTTTATTTTTTTTAGAACAAGGGTTTCAAGTTTTGGGGCTCCTAAGCCCATATCTGCCTACTCCTAGCCCAACATTAGTTCTATTGGGCCTGGTGCTAGCTGTCATTGGCCCTAGATTCTCTTCCTCCATTTCTGATTTGAATATTTGATTTTCTGAAGCTAATCATTGGTGGGTTTTTGTAGAAAATTTGGTAAAAATTTGTGTTTCAAATATTGAATTTTTTTGGCAACTTGGGCAAGTGATCTTCAAGGCCTAGGGCCTAAGGGTTTGATCTCTAAACCATCTTTTTCCTCACTGTTTGCTATAGCAGTCATACACCTTTCTAATAATGGTGAAAAACACATCTAAGTGGTTTCAAATTAACTAAAAAATTGCTAAATACATTAATAAGTCATTTATGTTTGATGTGTATCAAGAATTTCAAAATTTGTCCTAGATCTACATTTTGGGTCACTATTATCTCTGAATAATTCTGTTTCTGAAGTCTGAAATATATCAGTGGAAAATTTCATGTGGGTTAACCTAAAATCAGTTCCTAAGTTGTCTAATACATTAAGGAATTAATTTCTTGAGTTGGGAATTCATCATTAGGCTTATGTCATATTTTAATTGTTGGTTGTAATAAGTATATCGGATCTGTTATAATTCTTGAAATCACATCATAATAGGCTGAAAAGTTTTGATAATTCATGTGCGCAAGTTTGGGAAATTTTCGGTAAATTTTTGGCATAAAGATATCATTGATAGCTTACTGTTTTCATTGTCATATTGTTGTTGTCGTAAAGTTTTTCTTACTGCTGTCCTAAAAAATAATTTCTGAAAATTAAGTACTATGTCATGGAATTGTAATAAAATGCATATCCTTTGTTTGATAAACTGAGTATTTTTTTGAGCATCTGTTGACATTGATATCGAACAGCAAAAATGTTTTTGTTCTCTTTAAGCTAAATTGTATCAAGAAGATTTGAAATAAGCTGGTGTTTTAACTATAGTATCTTCAAGAGTTTATTTTCTAAGTTTTCATCTAAAAAAAGGTGAGTATTTTATTTGGATAGTTGAGGGGTTTTGCGGCATAAGTGTTTTCCCATTCTCGAGTCTATCTTCATCTCATCTTCTGGTGAATTTGCATATAAGTTAACTGTGCATAGATAAAATTTACTTCCAAGTGTAAGCTTGGTCAATAGACAGATAGATCTCCATCCGTCTTTTCTTGAGAAGCCTGTTTTAATAGTACTTAAAATAGTGACCTCGCAGTCGTCAGAGCCACAGTTCTTTGTACCGCCAGAGGCACCGGGTATGTTAGAATTTCAGGATAGGTATCATTAATCACACCTTAGTGTGCTCCTAATCTTCTCTTTGCCAATTAATACGAATCATGCTCAACACAAAAAAGATTGAAGGGTTCACATTTAAATAGGCATTTAACTAAAATTAACCAAGATTCTTGCATCTCACATTAGTTTTAGGATCTACATTTCATATAAAATAGTCATTCATATAAGAAGTAGTTGCTAATTGATTACATGGTCCTAATTTCCCTAGCAAGATCGTTGACTCCATAAGGCACTGGTATCAATCATTTAAAATATAATCAAATCCTATAAGTCTTTCTAAATCTTAATCAAGTACTTGATCGCTTCATTGTGCCTCCCGAACCGGTTGGTTCCTAACTAGTTCTTCTTCATTTCACTTTTCCATAGGGTCTACCCCCCTTATCCTGTTGTAGGGAGACAACTTAAATACAAAGATTCGGAATTAGGGTTACAGCCCCTGATCTGAGTTGTTGTTGCAGTGCCTAGACATTATGTGCGACAACATGCGTCATTGTCACACTGACGAAAAAGACCCTAAATCCAGATCTCTCACTATCGGAGGAACCCTTTTCAACATTCCCCTACAAAGATGGAAGAAAATTCATTCTAAGAAATACGAGAATCTTGGATTACATTGCAAAAAACCCTAATTTCATCCCTCATCACACCTTTCCTAATGTAAAAGTGTGATGTTTCACCAGTAACTATTGAAAACATGTAATGATTAGCGCAGTTTGTTGGACCAAAAAGTGTGATGACAACTATACATGGGTAAAAATAAAAAGTAAATTCTAGAAGCCTTGTTCAATAATCTTCTTCAAACTAAATAAACTCAAGTTCACACCTATTTGGGCATTATCCCCACTTTTATGGATCCCATCCCACTCATTATAGATCCTACCTCCCTCATTGTGGGTCATACCCCTTTAGGATTGGATCTACAACCTCTTCTCTTCTCCTATAAATACAGAGAAGACCAAAGAGGAGAGGGTTGCCTTTTTGAGGTTTCTAACTTATGCATTCATGTTGTGGAAGTGAAGGTGTGTCATGCTAAAGGAAGGATTGGAGAATGGTGGAAGAAGACTTATGACATCAAGGCCTATGTTGTAATCTCTCCCTCTTATTTGTTAATACAATATATAATATTTTTCTCAAATGATATGTTTATTATTCGTGTTCATTATATCAAAGATTCTTGATCTTCTGATTAGTACTTGTTTGAACTTATTCATCCATAGTATGATTTGATCCTTTGGTATGTCTCTGTTATTGCAGGTTCCGCTCTTCAAAGCTTGAAGTGGAGCAGGAAATCAAGTGGGAAGAGGATTTAAGGGAGGATATATTTCATTAAACAAGTAAGTCCCATTCAAAATTTACTAGATTTGATCATTGAGTCTAGAGAGATCGCTCTTGTCTGCAAGAGGGATTTGTCCAATAACAACAAGC
The DNA here is from genome assembly GCA_000404065.3 of Pinus taeda. Lineage (NCBI taxonomy): Eukaryota > Viridiplantae > Streptophyta > Pinopsida > Pinales > Pinaceae > Pinus > Pinus taeda. The sequence continues at coordinate 75,243 of APFE031697220.1, forward strand.
AAATTGTTTGTAAAAACGTTTCAAGAAAAATTAAAAATATTTTTGGAAACAATTTCTTGAAGAAGTTGAATTTGTGCATCTAAATTGCTTGTAGATTTGCCCAGTATATTACACACTCCTTGAGGAGACTTCATCTAGAAGTTGCACATAACTTCAAAGATATTGGAGTGAGGATCATTTAGATCCTCAATTGGTGTTTCATTTCTGCTTATTCAATCTCAACTACTTCTGTTGTAATAGCATATATCATATAATAAAAGTGAGTTTTCAGTATTTGTTTCGTTTTCTCTAAATTTGTAGTGTTTCTTATTCCGGTTATTTTTAAAATTTTGTGAAAATTGTTGTTGTTGCAAATTTTCAAAATTAAAAGAATTAAAAAAAGGGAAATTTTATAATATCCCAGAATCATTAGAAATTTATCTATTTGGGATATTACATTTTTCATAACAAGGTAAATAGCAGCGGTTTTCGTTTCCTTGTAATGGTTTGCTTCTTTAAAGTTGGTTGGTTGGCAATAATTAGTGCGGGATTTAACTTCAAAGAATTCCTTTGATTTTTTGCAATCAGTATCTTAATTAATTTCTAGTTTTTCAGCATTCAAAAGTTGTTTTCATTGAATAGTTTTCCCCTCTATTAAGCATGCAAATTAAGACCCCGGGTGTCATTTAACCCACTGCCAAATAAAATCCTAGACATAAATAGATGCAGAAGGAAAGAAAGAAGAGTGTGTCTTGCACATATAGTGCATAGCATCTCGAAGTTAGGATGACACTGGGTTGACAATTAAAGTAGAGAGTTGAAGAGAGGTAGCACTTGCAATTCTAAAGCTCATCCCATACCATATGATTAATGAACAAGATTGAAACTCTCATGTGAATTTGAAAATTGTGTATGCATGCAATTGTCACATCACGTTATCTATAAGTGGTGCTTATTTGATTTTGTATATTGTTGTACGCATTCTGGTGGGATGACTCAACCATATTAATCAGATGCATGTGGAATTGAATGATGAGTCATATGTTAATCCTAATGAACCTCATTCAACCTTGTGAGAAGATCATGGTCATGGCCATCTCCCATTTTTCAATCCAATGTTCTTACTTTCTTTTCACACAATGAATAATAACTAAGACAAGGACCCAAAAATGTTTAATTTCCGATTAGGATATTTCTTTGAACTTTTAGTAACATACGAACAAAATAACCTAGAATCTACAAGCTAAAAAACAATTTATAGTAGATGAAGAAAGTAAAAACTGATATAAGTCAAACGTGCACATGCTTTAAAAAGACAAAGATAACCTAGTATTCAATAGGCTCTCAAACAATTTATAGTAGATGAAGAAAGTAAAAACTAATATAAATCAAATTCACAAATGCTTAAAAGCCATAAAGGTAACATCTTTCCCTACAAAAAATCATTTTCTGAAAACAAGAATATTCTACAGATAACCTTCACCAAAAATAATACTTGACACGGTTTTGTAAAATTTTCATACCAAAACATGGAGAGGATACCCATTTTGTTTATACTCCTTTACAAAATTCACTATGGATGCAAAAGAAGAGAGATCACACACCATTGGCCAATACGAAAAAAGAGTTTTTATTAGTTATAACCGTAGTATTACTAGAAACCATATTCCATGGTATATGACTCAACGACTAGATTAGAATATAATCTCATTACTAACAAATATTCCTCAAGTTGTTACTAACCTTATTGCTACTCATCCATGAGAAGTACAATTACAATTTTATGCTTAATAATGAATCAAAACAAAATAAGGAAAGAAATGTAGAGGTGCACAAACCAATGTTGGGTAAAAACCATGTGATAATCATCTCAGATATGGCCCTTTTATGGGGATTAAAGTGGTTGAAGATCAGAGGCCCATAAATATTTTGACTCAAATTTAACAAGAATTACATGGATTATGAAATAAAAAGTTCTCAAATTAAGGTGGCTATTTTCATTCTCAATGTGAATGGAGAAAATTCCCTGATGATTTCCATGGTGCTAGATAAATTTGAACAATATGAGTGGTATGATGACATCATTTCTATCTCAAGAACCTCACATGTCCTAAGAAATTGCTAGATTATAAGAAGATATTTTTAATATTAAAGGATTTTAAGTTTTATTTCATTTATCAAGGTCTGGAATGGAGGAATCTAGTACGATTATAGAACCTCACATGTCCTAAGCAATTATTAGATTATAAGAAGAGATTCTTAAGATTAAAGTATTTGAAGTTTTATTTCATTCATCAAGGTCTGAAATGGAGGAATCTAGTACAATTGATCATAACATGCTTGGATCTTGAAGAATCTAAGAGACTAGTGGATAAATTTCATGAGCTATGCTATGGACATTGTGTAGCAATCACTGTCATGTCTCTATTTTTACTCTTCTTCATAGTACAACTAGGGTGGATTTCCAAGGCAGGGGATGGCCAGGTCAGTGGAGCAGGTTATGTTATCAGGGGTCATGAGGAAGTTTTGAGGAGTTTCTATGAGGTCCAATGGCATTCGCTTGGTATATTCCATCATTCGCACAATTTGTCTTTCGTTCTAGCGCACTCCGACAACTTTAAGAAAACTAAGTTATTTGTGGGCTTGACTCAATTAATTACGCTTAAGGTGGCATTCTAGGAGGAATGTGTGGCAGATCACCTTTCTGTATTATCTCGTTGGAACCAGAGCAAGCAGATCTATATGATGGGATGGTTAGATGAGAGTTCCAGTGACTTGGGGAGACATGATGGCCAATTTACCATTTCCCGCATTAAAAAAATATTTTAATTAAAATAAAAAAGGGAAAAGTGCTCCATGATTAAAATAATAATAAAATGGGAGGTTCTAGAGGTATCCATCAAATCTACAAAAAGGAGGAGGAGGCCATTGGAGGATATCTTAGTTTGACATTCTTTCTTGTTTGTGAGATTGAGAACCGAGTTCTCTACTCCAACATTAGCCCTAGGACGGAAATTCTCTGATGATTCAGTGAAAGTGGGTGAGCACCCATCTCTTCCCTTGGTAAATCCATTCCGGGTTCACAAGTTGCAGTGTATTGTTTTTCAGTTGTTTTTTCAGTTGTTTGGAGGTTGATTTGTGGCATTGTTGTAGATCTATTTGAGGCTAGATTATCTCAGCTATATGGGTTGTATGTGCATGTAAAACCCCAGTTATCTAATAAAAGATGAGAATTTTCTTATTCATTGCGTTGTGAGACTACAGTGCTCTATTTGTTTATTTTTACATGGCAATCTTATGTTCGTATCAGAGTTCCAAATTTTTTTCATGTGGAACATTACAGTCGTATCAGAGTTGGTGTTCAGTCGTATCAGAGTTGGTGTTCGTGTTCGTGCCAGTCTGAGAGTTTTAATTTCATATTGTTCGTGATATTATTTTAAAGATGCTAGATTCTATTTGTCAGAAAAACCAGAGATCCAGTTTCAGCGGAAGAAACCGAAGTCACTATATTTTCGACAAATTGGCTTTGGAATTCTATAGAAGCAATGCCCAATTGTCGCATGCATAAGAATTGTTCAACGATTTAGTCGTTGGGGCCGTCCAAGATTTCTTAGAGAAGGCACATTATATTTATATTTTAAGGCCGTCATGGCCACTTGGAACCAACTTGCCCAACCATGCAGCCGAATCAATCGACTCTTTATTTTGAAGGGTCCAAAGCCAAAGTTGAAATCATTTTTAATTGGAAAACAAAAAATTTATTTCATTCATTTTATCTAGGAGGCCAGATATTTTTTTTTTTCAAAAGTCCAAAGTTTGACGAGTAAAAAGGGCCGTAAAGTTAAAAATCATTTTTGAGAAGGGAATGATACCATTTTTTTGGGCAGTTGTTTATAACGCAACTTTTTGAAAGTTTTTCCGGTGGGTTTTTCCGGTCAAAATCCGGCAGCAATTTATTCGAATCACAAGTTTGATAGCTAGTTTCTGCACAATCAAAGCGTCCCGGGGGTTTTTCATGATGCTGAATCCAAATATGCAGTTAAAAACTCATTTTAACTGCAAAAAATCAAGATTTAACCTCAATTTCTTCTGTAGGATTCCGTCACCGGAATCTCCAAAAAGTCGCATTATAGACAACTCCTTTTTTTGGGGCCGGTTATCTTATAATAGCAACATCAAATATTTTAATCTGGACGGTTAAAATACATCCCATTTCTGAAGGAATCGGAAGCTTGGCCGAGAGGACCGAGTTTTCCTGAAAGAGAGATGATTTTTTGAGTGCAAACAGAACACGAGTTCCCTTTTCTTGACTTCTGTTCGAATCACCATACCCTTTGGAAGGACGAATTCAATCTCTGTTGGGAGCTTTAACAAACTTTGTGCATGTGGCTAAGCATGTTGTTTGAGGGACCCGATTTATGTTGTTTCCTATTTCAAGAGGCGATGTGGACCATTGCTAGCAGTTGCTAAAAACCCTTAGCAAGTCATGACTCTTTTCTGGCTTGACGTTATCCATCTTTTCCAGATTTTGCATGGGTCAATCCCACAGTGAAACAGTGGCACAATTTGTATTAGTTTGGAGCTCATACTTTGGAATTTACATTGTTGGCCTCATTCCCATCGTTGACTCATTGTGGAAGCTACGGTTGAGGTATAATCTTAGTTTCCTCTAATCCTCTGTGTAATTACTTGGTGGAAGCCAAATTAAATGTTGTGTAGAACTCATGCGAATAAGAGACAAGTTGGTTGAATAAATGGATGTGTTTTCCCCTTACAAACTGCTAGATGAGCACTCCGAGATGGACTGTGTTCATTTGTTGGTCGACATGAATCCTTAGCATCACACAAGTTGTGGGTTATATATATGAACAAACTACTTGCTGAACATGAGTCCATAAGCCAGAAATGGAGGGTCATGGTTTCATCTGATACAAACAATAAGGGGCACAATTTCCCCCGACTCTTAAGTATTTGAGCGCATATTCGGCATCTCATTATATGAGGAAATTCTATCTTGCAATCATCCAAAGTTCTTAATCGCAATAAGAATTGCACAAAAATCTGAGGACCTCTATATCTGACTGGAAGACGCACCTGTAGCAGTGTAGAGAGCTCGAGTTGTTTTTTAAGGCAAATTGATGGCGCTTGTTCAAGGCCATGATTTAATGCGAATGGGCTGAAATAACTGTTGTGCCTGTTGCTATTTTTGAAGCAGAGCCTGTGATTAGTTCTTCATTTCATTGGCTGAGAAAGAACCATACTTTGGTTTGTTGGTTGTGTGTATGCCTAGAGGTTGCGATGTTGAAGTCATTAATGCTGGAAAGGTGTGTACTGAACCTTTGCAACATTGATTATTCAAGTACCTCACTATTGTCTCACATGACGACGAGATGAAGCATAGTGATAGGTGGAGTCACCTTGGAGAATCAGTTAGAGCAGCATGTATTCAACTGATCTCATGTAGAGATGATTTATTCTCTTATCTAGAAAGTCTAAGTGTTGACTTCTATTGTAAATGTCCTATCTCTCTCTGTTGAACTATTGAAGAACATATAAGAAGAATTGATCATGGTTTCCCCACATTGGGGTTTGTCTCTGGCTAGCGCCACATCTTGTTTCCTCTTGTCTTGGCTTGTCTTCTGCGATTTATGTTTATGTTCTATCTATAGTTTACTTTAATGCTGATATCATTGCTAATCTGGAAATGATATTTAGCTAACTGTGAAAATTGAAATAAATTTCTCTAAGCATAGAACATACCTAAAATTAACATGGTATCGAAGCTAAGGTGAAGACAATGCCCTAGTAAGAGTGAAAGAACAATCACCGAAGATAGTTGGCAAAGGACAAAAGGATCAACGGATTCCTCATCCCTCTTCAAATTCACCTAGGGTGAAATCAAAGCAGATAACGTTATCAGAATGGTGCAGCAAAAGCTTATGATCACTTCATTGGGAAGTACGGATCTTGTTAGATTCGGTCTCGTCAGTGCTCCATCATAGATCAAAACTCTTTATGCATTTCATGTTTAGGTGTCCTGCTCCATTCTCCCAGTTGCATTCTGCTAGGGGCATGCCATAATCTGATGGAGAAGGTCATGATAGTCATTTCCCCTCATGTCTAGCTCCTGTTGGCTTAGGTCTTTTGTCAATCATCATTAAAGTCCATGACAGTCAAAGGTCTCGTTCGTTAAAGGACAAAGGTCATTTCGAGGTCTAGGTCTAGGAATTCATCAATTTGGTCTTTGAACATGTCCAGTAAAGCCATGCAGGCCAGAGTGAGGCCCCTACACAGTCATGGTTCAGAGAGCTTCATCATCATGCGGATAGACTCCGACTCTTCTTCAAAACTCTGTTTTGAAGAAAAGTCAAACAATGTCATTTATGACAAAAATTTTAAAAAAATCGCCAGTTGATTTTTTCATATGCAGTCATGGTTTCCATGGCCAAATGTCCTATCGTGCAATCCTTGCAAAGAGTGCCGAAAATTGCATCATTCGAGTTAAAATTTCAAAGGGAAAGTGAAAATCAGTGTGTTTTAAAGTCAGCGAAAAAGTGCAAAACTCAAACATTAGAAAAATGGGTTTTTGAAGAGGAAAAAATTAAACCCATCTCTTCCAAGGCTATATATACAATTTTTTGTCTAAAACAAAGACATTGTGCCATTACAAGCCTTGGAGAAGCATTGTGAAGGCGTGAGTGTGCATTGGTGAGCGATTGAGTGAGTTGGGGGCAGCTTTTGGAGGGCGCGGCGCATACAACCACGAGCGCGGAACACACGGAGGGTGCGACGCACATGCAGCCTGCCACAGGTAAATTTCTTAATGGCGCGATGCATACCTAGGGTGCGACGCACTGGGCTTTGCGCGCAGTGCATACAGGCAGTGGCCTAAACAAGTAGCTGGAAGTGGCTTGCAGGTGGCTTTGGAGGGCGCAGCGCATATAACCAGGAGCGCGGCACACACAGAGGGCAAGGCGCACACACAGCCTGCCTACAGTGCAAATTTCTTAAGGGTGCGACGCATACACAGGGCACAACGCACTGGGCTTTGCACGTGGCGCATACAGACAGGGGCTTAAACAAGTGCCCAAACGCTCCCAAATTTTGGTGAAGCCTATCAAATTAAGAGGTAGGCTCTTTAAATTCACTTGCTCGTCAAATTTTGTCAATGATAGGGTGTTTATAAAGATATTTCAATGCCACCAAAATGTACAAAATCGACCATACAAAAAAAAAAAAAAACGTCAAGAAATTGATGGCTAGGGTTGTTTAAATGTCTTGTTAGTGCCAAGGTTTCACTCCACTCACTTTTTCCCCTCACCAATCACTTTTCCCATCCTCCCTCTCTCATTTTTCCTAAAATCCCTACCCTAAACTACTACCAAACCCTCTCCCCTATCCCTCCACTACTTGGTCAACACAAACCCCTAAACCCTACCCCATCAAAATACCCAAACTCCTCCCATATCCCTAACAAATTTCTCCCTATAACCCCTATCCCCATTTCATCACTCCCTTCCTAACAATCCCTGTTTCATTGTTCACCTTGGTAGTAGAGATTACAAAGGCACCCAGCCTCACACCATCATCAAAAGGGCAGCCTAATCACAGTCCACATTACAGCCATGACATCACATCATTCATCTCAGTACGAGCTGGAGACACAGAGTGACTCATCCTCAGAAGAGCAAGCTCCTAGGAGACACCACAAGAGTGGCAAACATGTCAGGGATGAACCCACTATCCTCACCGATTTACAAGCATGCCCTCTTGCCATGTCATGCTTCCAGCACCTATCATGTTTTGAATTTTGTCAAAGGGTGGCAAATATCAGAGTCCATCATGAGTTGGCCCGTTTGTTTGTGCTTTATCTATATGGAGATCAGTCTACCTTGGCCAGGGTCACTTTCATATTGACACCCGAAGCTATATCAGTGGCAACATGTATACCAAATGTTGGAGAACAGTGGCATAAGAGGAAGAAGGTGGAAAGCCAACACTATGAGCCTTACATCAAAGCCAGATTCTTGAATGAGCTTACAAGAGTCTTTCCCTTCAGATACTTGAAAGATGAGTATGCTCCGCTCATGAGATTGATCATGAAATACTTCAGCTGTGAGGGGAGGTTCTCTCGACTGTATGCCTATCACATCCGCTTGCTCATGCACTTTACCAGGGTGAGGATGATGAACCTCCCATTTTTCATATGCAGGAACATAGAGAGGATGAACATCTTCATGCTGCATGAGACCCCTCAGCAACAGCTTAACAGTGTGTATCACTTTGCTCTTATTCGAATTTTGGTAGATCATCAGTTGCGATTGTAGGGCATTGCTTGGGGGGACTTCATCTCCCGTGACTTCTTCAGCACATCACAGGTACTATCAGAGCCAAAGTAGGAGTTGGGTGGTCCTTCTTATCAACATGAGCATCATGAGACCACTACCATGCCAGTTTTCATTACATATCAGAGAGGCAGTAGGCACTTGTTTGTAGTAGCAAAGCAAATGTTATCTCCACCCAGGGTGGAAGGGCCCTCGCTTCCGGCATCGACTACACAGGTATTGGACAAGGGAAAGAAGCCCATGCATGATGAGGGGCCCTTAGGTGTACAGGAGACTGATTTCATTCTCATTCAGGATGATGAGGCAGAGGCAGAAAATTCCAAACTTAGGATGACCATTCAGGAGCAGGACTAGGAGATCCAAGACTTGATACTCAATATGGAGAGGGCTAGATGGGTCATCAAGTATCTGGAGCAGAGGAAAAAATAGCTTGAGGACCAGCAGATGATCATGGAGCTGCAAAGCATCCGTGAAAATCGACAAGCTGCCCAACAGAGGAGGATCGAGCTCACTACCTTGGAGCAAGAGATCAACAATGACCATGAGTCTTGGTTAGATCGGGTCAATCTACACTTGGAGAGACTATTGGAGAAGTCAAATAGGGACAAAACCATACTAAGGAGGATGGCTTGTCATTACAGGGCACGAAACATGAGCGCAAAGGCCCCAACAAGGAGCTTGAAGGCCAAACTGAGCAAAGCAACAAAAGAGGCAAAAGAGCAAGATCAGCTTTGAATCTTGGCTGAAGCTTTAGCGGCCCAACATAGTGCCTCTTAGAGAACCTCCAGCCCAAATTTCAAGGATTTTGGGAAAATTTTGGTCGCATGGAAATTTTTTGGCACAAACATAGGTTTTTTCTCTATACGCGCTGCGCCACTGGCACGACGCATAGGATTGGGAGCTGCAAATGAGAAATGGTTTGCATTTTTGGATTCATCATGCAAAATCGTGACTATTGGCAGTCAAGCAAGAAGTTTGGGCATGATTTGAGTCTCCAGGAGGTCAAAAACACCAAAAAAATGGCCTCACTGCCGCTATTTTGACACACAGGAAGCAATCTTGGGAGAATGAAGATTTGGAGGGGAAAATGAGCTCCAAATTCAAACATTCCACTTGGGTTGGAAAGTAGACAGGACAGGCTTTCCAACGAGCACACTTTGACACATTTTGGATGCCTACAAGTGCCTCAGAAATGGCCTCAAAGTGGCGCGACGCATACAGAAAAGGGCGCGGCGCATATAGGAAAAAAGGCCTAGAATGCCTTTGTTTCGCAAAATTTCGCTTCCCGACTTTTTACAAGTGGGCCCCCTCATATCAATTCATTTTTTCGGCACCTAAGGTGGTTTTAAAAGTATTTTCACTCCATATGGGTAGTTATCCAAGTGGCAAAGGAAGGCAAAGGGCCACCCAAGCCATTTGTCATGTTTGTGGCGCTGCACCTGTAGCTAATATTTGGCTCTCCACGTTCATTTTGTGATGATTCGAGTAACTCTCCAACCCTTGGGAATTCTATCTCTTCATGGCACATTCTTGTATTGTATGCAAACTATTTGCAAAGGGTTGGTTGGCTTGTAACTTCTGGGAGACTGTGGGAAAGAAACTCTGTTTCTACATTGTATATTTTTTATAGAGGATTAATGAAAGGCAGTGGCTCTGTTTCATGAGATTCATGTGGTTGTGAGTGTAGCAAATGTGTCTCTTATGTTTCATATGTATCTTGTTATGTTTCATAGTTCATTTCATATTCATTTCCAGTGAAATTTTCTAAGTTAGCTAAGGTAGAATTCAATTTTATTGCTCTGCCTGTGGGAAAATTTCATGTTCAGTGTTCATTCTTCTATTGAAAAGGATTCATGTTGTCCGTGCCCTTTCACCCTCTTAATCAATCTCTCCATTCCGCACTATCTTAAACTAAAATGCTAGGCTTTCCGCCTATCCTGCCTCACGAAGTAATCCGTGCCTTTGTATTAAGTTCTCTGTTCTTTGAGGTCCATTGGTCCCATACCATCCTAGAAACACAGTCATTCATAAAAATCACTTCTTATGTCCATATTCACTTACTAGCCTAAGATAAATAGTTCATTGTAAGTCATCTCAGGCCTTTTCGTTTATCTATTCACTGAGTCTGACTCAGAGAGAGCCCTCTCCTGTTCTGGTAGGGCTAGCTACTAGACTGAGCGTGGTTTGTGGTTACCCTAAATTTTGCCTTCTTTCAGCCTAAGTCGGATTTAGGTGCTAACATAGTGGCGACTCTGCTGGGGACAAATCAATCCCCTTGCTTCTTAATTATTCTAAGCTTCTGGATGATAAGTTTAGGATTTGATAGGCTGAGTAAAGTTGGTTATGTCCTTTGATTTTTCCTAATAACAGGCTGGTTTCTCGAAGATACAACAGAGCTAATCCAGATCCTGACCCTCCACACATCTACAAAAATCCCAATTTGATTTCAAGAATTCTTTGTCAAGAAAGCTCTATATCACCCGTGCTCAAATCCCATTCATGCCCGGACATTTTTGAGTATATTGAAGAGCTAGAGTTTGATGAGAAGTTTGAATTATCGTTGTTTGAAACCAAGTACGAAAGAGCGGTTGACTCTACTGTCCACAATCCATAGTTTCTTGTAGACTTGGAGACGGAAAGGGCTAACTGGTCTATTGATAACTACATAGTAGCTCAACTTCAAACTCCAATTGCTAGTCCCTTAAAAATTTTGCACAGTCCACCAACACCTTCGAGGACAAATCCACCAAGAGTGATGGCTGCCCGTTTTGCACCTCTCATTTTGCCTCAAGTTTTAGATGATATGCCTGCTGATTACCAAAGCAAAATCCCATTTTTTGATGCCACTCCTAATGGCATTACTGCTCAGCAACATGTGGACAGAATGGCAGATTTCTATGAACTGCATGAGATCGATGCGGAGAATGTGGCAATGAGACTTTTTGTACAGACATTTGCAGGAGAGGTGAGGAAATGGTTCAAAGGTTTTCCGGCTGCTCGTATTGCTACCTTGGATGACTTACAGAGACAATTTTTGAACCACTGGGAAGTGAATAAGAATCCTCTTCAAATTCTGGCCGAATATGAGCAAATCAAAAGAAATGCTGGTGAGTCGGTCCAAGATTATTGCACTATATTCAATACCGTTTATAATGAGAATCGAGATAATCTAAGGCCACCTGTGGGACTAGCCATGTTGAAGTTCCCGGATGGTTTTGATGCTGACATGGCTTATTAATTGAGAGAAAGAGAACCTACCACAATGGAAGACATGCAAAAGATAGCGGTTAGCGTTGAAGCAAATCTTTTGACCAAGAGAGCTAGAGAAAAGGCAGAAAATAAGGTCACTGCAAAGGAAGAATCTTCCTCGGTAGATCAACTACTTCGGAAGGTAGAGCAGATGCTTGAAAGAGTGAAACTTGAAAAACCAGAGCCACAAGTTAGAAATCCTAACTTCCGTGGCTAGCAACAACCACAGTATAGAATACGACAGAGAGATCAGCGAGCTCAAGAGCCGATTGCACAACAACCAGTACAGACACCTTTGTAGCAAAATTTTGTGCATGGACCGGAATCAGATGAAGATGGGAATGTAATAGGCGAAGAAAATCATCTCTTTACTCCTGATGATTTGCCTACTTATCTCACTGAAGAGGAGGAGTATGCGGAGGATTCAGCTGCACACAAAGGTGGAGATTTCATTCTAGCGAGCGACACCATCTTGGAGGAGCAATCAAATGAATACCAAAGAGGCTACATGAATGCTTTGTCCGCCTAACAACAACGATATTCACTTAGAAACAGAGATGTGCCGGTCAGACCCATTCAGAAAAAGAAGGATGTTGAAGCATCAAAGAATGATCCAACAGTTACACAAAGGAAAGGAAAGGAGGTGGTTGATCCGGAGAGCAGAAAATCAACATCAATAGAACCATCACATCAACAAGTTATATCGAAAGAAAGGGAGAGGAGAGAAATCCCAGTCAAAGAGGTAGAAAGGATTCCCGCTTTCAATTTAGAGAATGAGATTTCCAAGCTAAAAATATCCATCCCTTTGAATGAAATATTGAAGAACAACAGTTATAAAGCACAAGTATCTAAAATGTTGAATTTGGACCCAATGTCTAACATGGTGAATGTCGAAGATGATCAACCTGAAATTATTTTTGGGCCAGCATCAAATGGTGAGTCTCCTGATAGTGATGTGCCATCTTTTTACATCAGTTTAAGGTTGCATGATTTTGTGTTACATAACACTATGTTCGATTCCAGAGCTTCTCACAATCTCATGCCCAAGGAAATCATGGATAAGCTTGGTCTGGACATCACCCGACAATATCATGATCTCTATTTGTTTGATTCCAGCAGAGTAAGATGTATAAGTCTCATCAAAGACTTGGTTGTGAGTTTGGATTAGCTCCCAATGAAGAATGTTTTGATGGATGTTGTGGTAGCGGACATTCCTCCAAGGTTTGGCATGCTTCTTTCCAGGTCTTAGGTAGCGAAACTAAAAGGGACACTACAGCTAGATTTCTCCTATGCAACGATTCCAGTATTTAGACAAATGAGGAAATTGTATCGGGAACAAAAAATGAAGTACATGATCACAAGCAAGGATAAAACAATAAATCATCCTATTAACTATGTACATACATATTTAGAGTCTTTTGTTTTGTATTCAAATAGTTTAAATGATATAGATAGTCAGTTGGTAGAAGTAGATGATATTTCGGAAATAACAGAAAATTTCAGAGAAGTTTTGAAGAAAGAAGAACAAGAACAACAGAACACCATTGGGCAATCAGTTGAAAGCAATGGACAACAAGCAAACAAGGCACAAAAAATAGATTTCCAACACTTGCAAGAGGAGGAAGAAGGTTTGTGTACCATGGATTTCGATGGAGCAGTGGGAAATGATGGCGCTGGAATTGGGATTTGGGTACGCAGTCCTTTCTCCACCCCAAAAAAGGTCCCTAGTAACGTACGGGTATGCTCTTACAAGTTGGCTTTCGAATGTTCAAATAATGAAGCTGAGGATGAAGCTCTGATTCCTGGCCTAAAGATTCTAAGAAAGTTGAATGCTAAGAGGATTTTAGTATATGGCGAATCCGAATTGGTTATCAAGTAGGTTAGAGGCGAATATCAAGCAAAGCATCCTACGGTGCGGGCCTACCGTAATGCAGTCCTAGACATTTTGAAATTATTTTCGGAATACACCTTGGCATGTGTGCCTCGTATGCAAAATAATATTGTTGATGCTCTTGCTAAGGCAGTGAGTAGTTTGAAGATCCCAATGAACTCTAGTAACAAATTCGAAATTCATGTCAAGCATCGTCCAACCGTTCTAGACAATCAGAGATATTGGCAAGTGTTCCAAGATGATGAGGAGATTGATGATTTTCTGCGAAAAAAAGGCAAGTTTAAAGAGACCTCAATTGATGAAGAAAATGATGATGGAAAAGGCAATGGTATAGATGAAATGCATATCAATAAAATGGACGTGTTGCAGCTGAAGAATAAAGTTATTCCCAAAGGCTTGATACCTCTAGAAGAACTCTTTGATCAAGATGATGTAGCCCACAAGCCAACATTGCAGCTAACAAAGAAGGGTGTGGAAGAGGTCAATATCGAGACAGATGCAAATCCTAAATTGGTAAAATTTTCCAAAGCATTGCCGCCAAAGATCAAGGACAAATATATCAGTTTGATGTCTTCATTTGCAGATGTGTTTGCTTGGGACTATTCCGACTTAAAGACATATGACACCAATATAATTCAGCACACTATACCCATTAAGCCCAATCAAAAACCATTCAGGTAAAAGTTGAGAAGGCTAAATCCAAAGTTGCTGCAATCTATTGAAAAGGAGAACAACAGGTTGTACAAATTAGGGACCATTATGCCAATTAGATTTTTAGATTGGATCTCCAACTTGGTACCCGTAAGGAAGAAAATAGGTGAGATCCGCTTATGCATTGATTTCAGAAATCTCAACAAAGTTTCATTGAAGGACAAGTATCCACTGCCCAAAATGGACCATGTACTTCAGCGAGTAGTGGGAGCATCCCGTATGTCACTGCTTGATGGTTATTCCAGATATAACCAGGTTTCTGTCCATGAGGATGACTGAGACAAGACAACATTCACCACTCCATGGGGAACCTTTCATTATGCAAAAATGCCTTTCGGTTTGAAGAATGTAGGTGCCACATTTTAGCGTGCTATGGACTTGGCTTTTGCAAACGAGAAGGATGTATTTTTGGTGGTGTATTTGGATGATTTGACGGTGTTTTCTAAATTTGATGAAGAACACATGTACCGTCTTAAAACAGTTTTCCCAAAGTGCAGAAAATATGGCTTGCCGCTGAATCCAAAGAAGAGCTTGTTCGCCATGGAAGAAGGCAAACTACTCGGGCACATTATCAAAGGATGTGATCCGTATTGACCCGGCACGTGTGCAAGCAATTCAACAAATAGATCTGCCCTGGAATAAAAAGGAGATACAATCATTCAATGGCAAGATGAACTTCCTTCGCCACTTTGTACCCAATCTCGCTGAGCATCTAAGAGAGATGACAAACATGCTTAAGAAGGACAACCAAGTGAGATGGATGGAAGAGGCTATAAAATATTTCAATTTGGTCAAATTGGCTCTTTCCTCAGCACCAGTTCTAGTCAGCCCAGACTATACTCAAGATTTCATATTATTTTCATTTTCTTCGAAGCATACTATGGCAGGGGTATTATTGCAGAAGAGAGATGATCATGAAAGACCCATTGCATTTTTCAGCAGAGCTATAAGAGACGCAGCTTTAAAGTATAACATCATTGAGAAGAAAGCCCTTGCACTTGTGAAGGAATTGAAAGATTTCAGGTTGTATATTCTACATTCTCACGTTCTGGCCTATGTTCCCAACACTACTATAAAATATGTTTTAGTTCAGGCCGATCCGGAAGGCAGAAGAGGCAAGTGGATTGTAGCCTTGCTGGAATATGACGTAGAAATAAAGCCCACAAAACTGGTGAAAGGACAGGGATTGGCGAAGCTAATGGCTGAATCAAACTTGCATGCTTTGGACATAAATATGATCACTGCTATGTCCGATGAGAACGGCGAAGAACCGCCAATTCAGGTATCTGAAATGTTTTCTCTTTCTCCATGGTATTCAGATATCATATATGTGCTAAAAAATTTGTCACCTCCGCCGGCATGACTAGAAACAAAGCGAGAACACTCAAGTTGAAAGCTGCCAAGTTTTGCATTCTTAATTCAACACTGTATTAGAAAGATCTCGGTGGCGTTTTGTTAAATTTTTTTGGTGGAAAAGGAAGCAAAGCAAGTCATGGAGGACTGCCACCAAGGAGACTGTGGAGGTCACCTTTTTTGGAAGTCAACAGAAAAAAAAAAATTGAGAGTAGGGTACTATTGACCGACATTGTTTGCTGATGTATATAAGATGGTCAAGAATTGTCATAAGTGTCAGATTTTCGAATGAAAGTGGAAGTTACAGCCTCTACCACTCAAGCCCATAGAGGTGAGCGCCCCTTTTCAGCGATGGGGGTTGGATTTCATTGGCGAAATTCATCCCACTTCTTCCGGAAAGCATAGATGGATCTTCACAGCCACAGATTACTTTACAAAATGGATTGAGGCGATTCCCACCAGACAAGCTAAAAATGCGGTAATCATTTCATTCCTCGAAAATAGCATCTTGTCTCGCTTTGGTTGTCTGAATAAGCTAATCACTGATAACGCAACAACTTTCAAATCAAAGAGGATGGTAGAGTTTTGTCATAAATATCACATCATTTTGGGTCATTCAACTACCTATCATCCGCAAGGAAATGGATGGTGGAATCTTCAAACAAATCATTGGTCAACATAATCAAGAAGTTGCTGGAAATAATCAAGAAGAGCTGGCATAAGAGGTTGGTAAATGCACTTTGGGCAGATTAGGTCAGCCATAAGAAATCCATAGGTACGTCACCGTTAGAGCTTGTTTATGGAGTTGATACAGTATTTCCTTCCTCTCTCACTGCCCCGGTTGTTAAACTTCTTCAGGAGGCCTGCAGTGAAGAAGATCCCATGCAGAGAAGGCTGAATCAAATGGTCCACTTGCAGTAGACTAGAGAAGAAGTTTTCAAGAACACATCCAAATTGCAGGAGAAAATCAAGAAAATTTATGACAAAAAGGAAAAGGTGGATAAGTTTCAGGTGGAAGATGTGGTGTTGAAGTGGGATGCAAGGAATGAGGATAAGGGCAAGCACGGTAAGTTCGAGAACCTCTCGAAAGGTCCTTTCAAGATTGCAGCATATCGGGGGCAGAATGCTTTTCTTCTGAAGGAAATAAACAGAGAAGATTTTCTAGGAGGGCCGATCAATGGTTGGCTGCTCAAGCGGTACCATTTCTAAGTTATCAATGCTGCTTCCACTGTCACTGTAAATACCATTTTATTTTAGTTTCGTTAGAGTTGTTCAAGCTAGTCTTTAAGTCATTTCAATGTCAAGTTTGAGTCAGTTTTTTTTTTGGTCATTTCAGTTTCATAAATGAGTCAGATTCCTGTATGATTTATCAAAATGATGACTCCATAGCCCAATGGACAAAGGCACTGTCCAGCTCTTCCAGAGATCTTTTGTTCTTGGCACCTCCAAGGAGCTACCATCCCCCATTGGAGCCAATGTTAGAGTCGGTCTGGTCAGTCCTCCATCAGAGATCAAAACTCTTTATGCATTTCATGTTTAGGTGTCCCGCTCCATTCTCCCAGTTGGATTCCACTAGGGGCATGCCATAATCTGATGGAGAAGGTCATGATAGTCATTCCTCCTCCTTTCTGGCTCCTGCTAGCTCAGGTCTTTTGTCAATCATCATCAAAGTCCGTGACAGTCAAAGGTCTGGTCCGTTAAAGGAAAAAGGTCATTTCGAGGTCTAGGTCTAGGAATTCATCAATTTGGTCTTTGAACATGTCCAATAAATCCATGTAGGCCAGAGTGAGGCCCTTACATAGTCATGGTTCAGAGAGCTTCATCATCATGCGGATAGACTCCGACTCTTCTTCAAAACTCTGTTTTGAAGAAAAGTCAAACAGTGTCATTTATGACAAAATTTTCAAAAAAGTCGCGAGTTGATTTTTTTAGATGCAATCATGGTTTCCATGGCCAAATGTCTTGTCGTGCAATCCCTGCAAAGAGTGCCAAAAATTGCATCATTCGAGTTAAAATTTCAAAGGGAAAGTGAAAATTAGTGTTTTTTAAAGTCAGTGAAAAAGTGCAAAACTCAAACATTAGAAAAATGGGTTTTTGAAGAGGAAAAAATTAAACCCATCTCTTCCAAGGCTATATATACAAATTTTTGTCTAAAACAAATACATTGTGCCATTACAAGCCTTGGAGAAGCATTGTGAAGGCATGAGTGTGCATTGGTAAGCGATTGAGTCATTTGGGGGCGGCTTTGGAAGGCGCAGTGCTTACAACCACGAGCACGGTGCACACGGAGGGCGCGACGCACACGTAGCCTGCCCACAGTGTAAATTTCTTAAGGATGGGAGCATACCCAGGGCGCAGCGCATTGGGCTTTGCACGTGGCGCATACAAGCAGGGGCCTAAACAAGTAGTTGGAGGCAGCTTGGAGGTGGCTTTGGAGGGCGCGACACATATAACCAGGAGTGCGCTGCACACAGAGGGCGTAGCACACACGCAACCTACCCACAGTGCAAATTTCTTAAGGGTACGATGTATACCCAGGGCGCAGCGCACTGGGCTTTGCGCATGGCACATATAGACAGGGGCTTAAACAAGTGCCCAAATGCTCCCAAATTTTGGTGAAGCCTATCAAATCGAGAGGTAGGCTCTTTAAATTTACTTGCTCATCAAATTTTGTCAATGATAGGGTGTTTATAAAGATATTTCAATGCCACCAAAATGTACAAAATCGACCATAAAAAAAAATCGCCAAGAAATTGATGGCTAGGGTTGTTTAAATGTCTTGTTAGTGCCAAGGCTTCACTCCACTCACTTTTTCCCCTCACCCATCACTTTTCCCATCCTCCCTCTCTCATTTTTCCTAAAATACCTACCCTAAACTACTACCAAACCCTCTCCCCTATCCCTCCACTACTTGTTCAACACAAAACCCCAAACCCTACCCCATCAAAATACCCAAACTCCTCCCATATCTCTAACAAATTTCTCCCCATAACCCCTATCCCCATTTCATCACTCCCTTCCTAACAATCCCTGTTTCATTGTTCCCCTTGGTAGCATAGATTACAAAGGCACCTAGCCTGACACCATCATCAAAAGGGCAGCCTAATCACAGTCCACATTGCAGTCATGACATCACAGCATTCATCTGAGTACGATATGGAGACACAGGGTGACTCATCCTCAGAAGAGAAGGCTCCTAGGAGACACCACAAGAGTGGAAAACATGTCAGGGATGAACCCACTACCCTCATCGAGTTACAAGCATGCCCTCTTGCCATGTCATGCTTCCAGCACCTATCATGTTTTGAATTTTGTCAAAAGGTGGCAAATGTCAAAGTCCATCATGAGTTGGCCCATTTGTTTGTGCTTCATCTATATGGAGGTCAGTCTACCTTGGCCAGGGTCACTTTCACATTGACACCCGAAGCTATATCAGTGGCAACAGGTATACCAAATGTTGGAGAACAGTTGCATAAGAAGAAGAAGGTGGAAAGGCAACACTATGAGCCTTACATCAAAGCCAAATTCTTGAATGAGCTTACAAGAGTCTTTCCCTTTAGATACTTGAAAGATGAGTATGCTCCGCTCATGAGATTGATCATGAAATACTTCAGCTGTGAGGGGAGGTTCTCTCGATTGTATGCCTATCACATCTGCTTGCTCATGCACTTTACCAGGGTGAGGATGATGAGCCTCCCGTTTTTCATATGCATGAACATAGAGAGGATGAACACCTTCATGCTGCATAAGACCCCTTAGCAACATCTTAACAGAGTGTATCACTTTGCTCTTATCCGGATTTTGGTAGATCATTAGTTGGGATTGCAGGGCATTGGTTGGGAGGAATTCATCTCTCGTGCCTTCTTTAGCACATCACAGATACTATTAGAGCCAGTGCAGGAGTTGGGTGGTCCTTCTTATCAGCATGAGCATCATGAGACCACTACCATGCCAGTTTTCATTACATATCAGAGAGGCAATAGGCGCTTGTTTGCAGAAGCAAAGTGAGTGTTATCTCCACCCAAGGTGGAAGGGGCTTCACTTCTGGCATCGACTACACAGGTATTGGACAAGGGCAAGAAGCCCCTGGATGATGAGGGGCCCTAAGGTGTACATGAGACCGATGTCATCCTCATTCAAGATGATGAGGCAGAGGCAAAAAATGCCAAACTTAGGATGACCATTCAGGAGCAGGACTTGGAGATCCAAGACTTGATACTCAATATGGAGAGGGATAGATGGGTCATCAAGTATCTAGAGCAGAGGAACAAATAGCTTGAGGACCAGCAGACGATCATGGAGCTACAAAGCATCCGTGGAAATCGACAAGCTGCCTAACAGAGGAGGATCAAGCTCACTACCTTGGACCAAGAGATCAACAATGACCATGAGTCTTGGTTATATCAGGTCAATCTACACTTGGAGAGACTGCTAGAGAAGGCAAACAGGGACAAAACTATACTGAGGAGGATGGCTTGTCATTACAGGGCATGGAACATGAGCGCAAAGGCCTGAATAAGGAGCTTGAAGGCCAAACTGAGCAGAGCAACAAAAGAGGCAAAAGAGAAAGATCAGCTTCGAACCTTGGCTGACGCTTTAGTGGTCCAACATAGTGCCTCTTAGATAACCTCCAACCCAAATTTCAAGGAATTTGGGAAAATTTTGGTCGCGTGGAAATTTTTTGGCACAAACACGGGTTTTTTCTTTATACGCGTCGCACCATCGGCACAACGCATAGGAGTGGGAGCTCCAAATGAGAAATGGTTTGTATTTTTGGATTTAGCATGCAAAATCACGACTACTGGCACTCAGGCAAGAAGTTTGAGCATGATTTGAGTCTCTAGGAGGTCAAAAACACCCAAAAAATGGCCTCACTGCCCCTATTTTGACACACAAGAAGCAGTCTTAGGAGAATGAATATTTGGAGGGGAAAATGAGCTCCAAATTCAAAAATTCCATTTGGGTTGGAAATTATACAGGAAAGGCTTTGCAACGAGCGCACTTGGGCACATTTTTGACTCCTGCAAGTGCCTTGAAACTGGCCTCCAAGTGGCGCGACGCATGCAGAAAAGGGCGCAGCGCATATAGGAAAAAAGGCCCAGAATGCCTTTGTTTCGTGAAATTTCGCTTCCCGACTTTTTACAAGTGGGCCCCCACATATGCACTTCATTTTTTCGGCACCTAAGGTGGTTCTAAAATTATTTTCACTCCAGATGGGCAGTTATCCAAGTGGCAAAGGAAGGCAAAGGTCCACCCAAGACATTTGTCATGTTTGTGGCACTGCACCTGTAGCTGATGTTTGGCTCTCCACCTTCATTTTGTGATGATTCGAGTAACTCCCCAACCCTTGGGAATTCTATCTCTTCATCGAACATTCTATATATTGTATACAAACTATTTCCAAAGGGTTAGTTGGCTTGTAACTTCTGGGAGACTATGGGAAAGAAACTTTGTTTCTGTATTGTATATTTTTTACAGAGGATTAATGAAAGGCAGTGGCTTTGTTTCATGAAATTCATGTGGTTGTGAGTGTAGAAAACGTGTCTCTTATGTTTCATATGTATCTTGTTATGTTTCATAGTTCATTTCATATTCATTTCCAGTGAAATTTTCTAAGTTAGCAAGGTAGAATTCAATTTTATTGCTCTGCCTGTGGGAAAATTTCATGTTCAGTGTTCATTCTTCTGTTGAAAAAGATTCACATTTTCCGTGCCCTTTTCACCCTCTTAATCAATCTCTCCATTCCACACTATCTTAAACTAAATTTCTAGGCTTTCCGCCTATCTTGCCTCACGAAGTAATCCGAGCCTTTGTATTAAGTTCTCTGTTCTTTGAGGTCCATTGGTCCCATACCATTCCAGAAACACAGTCATTCATAAAAATCACTTCTTATGTCCATATTCACTTACTAGCCTAAGATAAATAGTTCATTGTAAGTCATCTCAGGCCTTTTCATTTATCTATTCACTAAGTGTGACTCGGAGAGAGTCCTCTCCTGTTTTGGTAGGGCTAGCTACCAGATTGAGTGTGGTTTGTGGTTACCCTGAATTTTTCCTTCTTTTAGCCTAAGGCGGATTTAGGTGCTAACAGATCTACGGGTGGAAAAAAAAGTAGATGCCTTGTTCAAACATTATGCGAAGAAGTGTCTGAATGGCTGGAACACATCACTTGATGATGATAACAATCATTCGAGGGACATCTTCAATGATCAGAGGAATGACAGGTAATGCAGGTCATCAATGAAAATGGCCAACTCTTCAGAAAAAGCAAGGAACCGCAAGTATGGAAAATAAAATGTTGTTTCTGATAAGATAAATTTATCTTGTATTAGCCCTCTTCTTCAGATTCTGTGGGAATATGACTTATTGATTATAGTGCTTCAAGGCACTTCGTCAGATAGAAGGGTGCTCTCTCGAATTTGGTGAGAAACAATCGTGGGATTATACTTGGAGCCGATGCCACCTATCCCGGAAAGGGTGTAGGAAATGTTACCCCTCAATTGAATGAGGGTAACTCGATTCATTTACAAAATATCTTTTATGTACCTGATCACAAGAAGAACCTGGTGTCCATTTCGGAAAGGAAGTCAAAGGTTTCACGGTGGCATTCATCGATGGAAAGGTACGTGTTTGAAAATAGAATTTTCAAAGATGATTTTACTCATGGGTTTAGGGTTGGCAATTTGTACCAAGTTGGAGGATGGTCCATTAGGGACCATGTCAATTGACACATCTCATCTATAGCACCAGAGATCTATTTATTGTGGGGCCATACCCAATGTGAGTCAAATGGTGACTGGGATGCCTAAATTCAAAAAGAGCATGAAGGTACATGTCTGAGATGTACCGAAGGAAAATATCACAAGGGGACCATTCCCCTCATGTAGCAAGTTCACAGGCTTGGAACAACCCGAGGGATTTGAGATTCATTGATCTGAAAATCACCCTTGAGTGACCTCAGTTAATTAATTAATGAATAAAGGTATTATAGACTCATGTACTGGTGTGTGTCTATGTCATTTTAGGCAATGGATTGATCAGATTGCAAAATACACAGACACTAGAAATATGGAAAACAGTGGAGAAACACAGTAAGCAAATACAAGTACACAACAAATTAATAAGGACTTCACCCTAATATCTATAGCTACGTCTCTGGTCCAACTTTTAGTGATGGCCTTCTTTTATTATGTCTTTAAAGCAGAGAATTACAATGAGGAGCTCAATCCGAGTCTCCTGAAACATAATTGCTTAGCAAGGTGGTTCTTGGATTCCCAAAGCCACTAGAGTACACAGACTCTTTGCCTTACCAGCTCTTGACCTCTCTGGTCTTTAATGGGAGGAGCCCAATGTGGTGCTCAGTTCTCGACAGATCCTCTCAGAGATTGCTCGATGTTGCCTTATGCTGCAGGTCAGCTCGGCTCTCTGTCTTTTCTACTCTTTACTTCACTGTCTCTTCGTTTCTCTATCTTCGTCTTCTTTTCTCTGGTTCTTCCTCTCGGTGTCCTCTTGGTATTTTTTGTTCTCTGTTCATGGCCTTAAAGCCAATCGATCTCACGACTATTTTATTCCCCTTCCACCTCCATTAGATCGCCTACTGTTGTTCACTTGGAATTCCCTGTCTCTGCGTCATCATCAATGGCTCACAAGGAGTGGCCACTTGTCCTCCTACAAACTGTGCCAGCTCTTCCTTGTCGTTTCAGTTTTTCAGTTACGTCGGGAAATGACTCATTTTCCATCTCAGTGGTCAAATCGGACCTCAAATCCTTATAAATCGTGGCTTAATCCCCTGTCAAATCCGGTTCCTTCATCGGGCGCGTTCTCAGCCATTAGATCTGGAGCCCCCAGATCTGACGTAATTCGCTCATTTCGCGTGGTTGACTTGCTCGACCGTTAGCGTGCAATGAGTGGCGATTTTCTCTTTCCTCTGCCTGCCACGTGTCAGGCACTAAATGGAACCGCTAGATTTCAGTGAAATCTGCTTACCGCGCAAGAGTGCCCCCAATATACTACCAGTTTTGGAGCGCGGGTCCCGCCTTTAGCTTGTAGCACTTTCCCCATGGTTCTCTCAGCTTCCATGCAAAAGACCACTCAGGGCCTTTCTTTCTCGAGGAGTCTTTCCCAGCGATGCATGATTAACACTAATCATGCATCAGAAACGACCTCCTTTTCCCGATCCAAGCTTCCCAGGTGTTAATTTCGCCTCCTGCGCGGTCTCCATGGGCCTCGGTTAACGCACTTTGACCTAGGTCCTCGTTTTTCCTCACTGGCTGCAAATTGCCACTATTTAGAGGTCTTCCTAATCGCTCTGTGTTCATAAATCTTTGAAGTCTATCCTGTTTTGATACAGTCATGGTGCTTTGAAAATCTTCATGGATCCAATTTGGATCATGGCCTTCCCACTGAAAAAGCTTTTGGACCACCAAAAGTTGGTTTTCAAGCATCTACTAAGTGAGGATACAATTGTCTCACTTGTTCGATCTCTATCCACCTTTCACTGCCTGGCTTTGAACCCTTGAGCCCAATTCTGAGGTACTCAACATCTCCTCTACGCATCGTCCTCACCTTCTTGTCCAGAATTGTGTCTTCTTGTAATTCATTAAGATATTCAGGTAGCAGGTCATCAATAGAAGGCAATTAAATCTACTCTTAGGGATCCTCAATTAGAGAGGGTTCAAACAATCTCAAGCAATTTTCATTTACGACTGAGTAGATGTGCAAGCTAGTATATCAAAGCAAAAAGTATTCTCACCAATATTCTCAAGTATTTTGAAAGGTCCATACCTGATAGGCTTTAGCTTTTTACCTTCACCTTGCATCCTGTCCTTGTTGATATATAGCCAGACTTGGTCACCAACTTGGAAACTATGCTCCATCTTATGCTTGTCATGACTTGCCTTGTATTTGGCTTGGCTCTTTTACAGTTGTTCTTGTACTACCTGGTGGATCTCCTGGATTTGTTCAATGAACCTAGTTGCCCTATCCACATCATTGTGTCCCTCAACTGTGGTATCTTTACCAAAGACAAAATCCAAAGGAGACCTTGGTGTGAAACCAAAACAAGTCTCAAAAGGAGATCTTTGTGTAGAAGAATGTTTTTCTCTGTTGTATGCATGTTGCACATAACACAAATGTTCATCCCAAATCTTAGGATGTTTGCTGCAATATCCTCTGAGTAACTAGATCATTGTCCTGTTTACTACTTCTGTCTGGCCATCAGTTTGTGGATGAAAGGTTATGCTTTTCTTTAGTTTGGTGTCCATTAGTTCCCACAGACTTGACAAAAACTTCCCCACAAATTGGGTGTCTCGATCAGATACAATGGAAGTGGGTAGTCCAAAATGAACCCATACATGTTGAAAGAACAGTTTTGTAGTTTGTTCAGCTGTAATCTGTTTATTACAAGGTATCAAAATACACATTTTGCTGAACCTATCCACAACAACATACAGATAATCATGACCTTTCCTAGATTTAAGCAGTCCTCCAATAAAGTCCATGGAAACACTTTCCCAAGGATGAGAAGTAACTGGTAATGGAGTGTACAAGCCTAGTTTTCTATTGTTGGGCTTGCTTTTTACACACATAGTACACCCTCTTACATATCTAGAAACTGTCTCGTTCATTTTTGGCCAATAACAAAATCTTTGCAACTGTGCAACTATTTTACTTACCCCAAAGTGACCTGATATTAGAGAAGTGTGTACTTCTTGAATTATCTTTACTCTTTCAGTTTGTGGAATGCATAACTACCCACAATGATATAAGAGTCGGTCCTTTACATGATAATCCAATTCTCTACTCGTTTGTGTTGACTTAAAGTTGCATATACATCTTTAAAGTCTATATCTTGAGCATATTGTTCAATGTAACTCTCATGTAACACAGAATTATGCTTAAGTATAATAGATGCATTTATAATGGATCTAGATAACATATCTGCAACTTTGTTATGTATGCCCATTTTATATCTGATGACTAAATGAAACTATTGTAGAAAACCCATCCATCTATAGTGTCTTTATTGGTGCAACTTAGTTTGGGAGTGTAGATATTAAAGTGGTTGATGATCAGTATGTATTACTGTCTCTTTGCCCATTAAGTAATGTTTCCACCTTTTCACACTCTGTACCAATGCATACAATTCTTTATCATATGTAGGATAGTTAACTACTGCATAATTAAATGTCTCATAATGATAACATATGGGTTTACCGTGTTGTGTCAACACTGCTCCCATGGCATAGTCACTGGCATCCGTTTGGATCTCAAATGGTCTTTGAAGATCAAGTAGTGCTAGTACAGGTGTTGTACTAACCTTTTCTTTCAACGTGTCGAAGGCTTTCTGTTGTTTTCCTCCCCACTGAAACACCTTGTTCAATCCTGTTAAAGCATGTAAGGGCACTACAATTAAGGAAAAGTTAGAAATGAACTTCCTCCAATATTGTGTTGCTCCTAAGAAGCTTCTAACTTTTGTAGCAGATTTGGGTTTAGGCCACTTCACAATGACTGCCACCTTAGAGGGATCTATCTTCAATTCACCACCCCCTACTATATGACCCAAATAATTCAAAGATGTTTTTCCAAATTCGCATTTTGAGAGTTTAACATAAATTTTTTCCCTTTTCAAAACATCTAGTGTCTGCTTAACATGCTTTAAGTGTTCTTCCCACGTTTTACTAAATATCAGAATGTCATCCAGATACACAATAACAAAATCATCAAGAAAAGGTCTGAGTACATCATCCATTAATCTCATGAAAGTAGCAAGAGCATTAGTTAAGCCAAAAGGCATAACCAACCACTCATACAATCCATGCGTTGTTTTGAAAGCAGTGTTCCATGCATCGTGTTCTGCAACTTTGACCTGATGGTATCCACTATGCAAGTCTAGCTTGGAAAAATAAACAACTTCTTTCAATTGATCTAAAAGATCATCGATGCGAGGAAGGGGATAACGAATTTTTATTGTTATCTTATTCAGTGCTCGGTAATCAATGCACATTCTCCACGAGCATCTTTCTTTCTCACCAAAACGATTGGTGACCCACATGGTGATGTGCTAGGTCTGATGAACCCCTTCTCGAGCAACTCCTGCACCTGCTTCTTGATTTCTGCATTCTCTAAAGCGAACAACCTGTACATTCTGGTGTTATGCGATGGAGCATCTTGCTGTAAATTAATATCATGCACTATTTCCTTTTTGGGTGGTAGACCTTTAGGTTCTTGAAACAAGATATCATATTCTGAACCAACTTTTTCTAAATCATCTTGCTATTTAGCATCACAACCCTCAAATACATTGGTTTTATCAGGTTTCTTTTCCTTTACAACCATCAGTAAAAATTGTTTGAATGAATTTACAATTCATTTCATATGCCTTGAGTTTATGATAGTGTAATTATTCTTGAGCTTATGAGCTCTTACAATATATTCGATTCCATCTATAACGAGGAGATACTTGTTCTTAGCTCTGTAGAAAATAGTTTTTCTATCATACAAGTAGGGACTTCCTAACACAATTCCACATATATCCAAAGGAACTATATCTAACTCAACTTCATCTACAAATGCTGACCCAAAAGAAAACTTAAGTTTACATTCACTTGTAGTTGTGCTTTATCACTTAACCACCCTAATGGGTATGGTTTCTTGTGAGGTGTAGTCAGTAATCCCAACTTCTTTACAATTGCTTCAGAAATTAAATTTACTTGTGAGCCAGTATCAAACAAAGTATCAATATTTTGATGCTTGGAAATAACTCGAATATGGAAAAGCTCATGTCATTTTCTCTCATTTTCTTCATTATTGGTAGATTGTGCAGAATTACTAGTAGATGCTTCAGAATTTTTACCTTTTATACCTATGGCTGCAATGGTTGTTTCATCTCCTAATTCTGATCCCAAATCTTTCTGAGTAGCTGCAACACTCTTCTTGTTCTTGCCCTCGAACTTCTTAGGTCTCAACTCCAGATGCAGGATCCAACAGTGCTCATCATCATGCCCATCCTTCTTACAGTGAGTGCATGAAGACTTGCTTTTATATGCAGTGTTGGCCTTCATCTCTTTCCATTTATGTTTTCTTTTCTCCGTATTCTTGCTTGCAATGGGCTTGGATGATCCCCCAACTTCTGGGTTCCCGTTCTTTCCTCTAACTTCTAGATGCGTAGCTTGAACAAATACCTCATCTATACTAGTGGGATTAGACATGAGGATAGTGTGCCTCATGTAGCTGTGAAGACCACCTATGTACTTCAACAGAGTCTCAAGTGAGTCTAATTAAATTCCTAGAATCAAAGATCTTTTCCTAAATTCTTGGGTGTAACCTTGTACACTTTGCCCTTTGAATTGGTGAATTCTCCTTTATCTTATTTGGGGCCTGATGAATCTTCATCTTTATGTTTCCTAAAGTCCCTATACATTTCCTCTACCATGGACCTCGTGGCCAGGAAACTATCTATAAATTGGGGGTCTGGTCCCAAGGGACTTTCTTCTAACATTTTCTTCTATAGATAGACTCTTCCAATTTTCGGGTTAGTTTCAACCAACTCTCCTTCTCCTAATTTAAGCTTTGATCTAGTTAGCATTCAACAACAAAATCCAGCACAAGCTTGTCTACCAACCTAGAGCTCTGATACCACTTGATTTGAAATCACCCGTAAATGACCTCAATGAATTAATGAAGGTGTTATCGAATCAAGTGTTGGGGCGTGCCTATGTTATTTTATGCAACGGATCGATATGATTGCAAAATACACAGACACTGAAATAGTAAGAGAACACAGTAAGCAAATACATAAACACAACAAATTCAATGAGTTCACCCAATCCTCCTGGGCTACATCTCCTGGTCCAGCCTATAGTGGTGGCCTTTCTATTGTGTCTTAAAGTAGAGTTTTTACAATAAGGAGCACAATATGAGTCTCACTTTAATAGATGATGATCAGTAGGATTGTACTTGGATTCCCCAAGTCTCTAGAGTACACCAAATCCCCTTACTAGATCTTAACCTCAACTGGTCTCAGTGGTATGAGTCCCATTTGGTACTCAATACCTGACAGGTATACACAGAAGAGTTGCTTGAATCTCTCAAGCCTTCTTTAGAGTTCATAGACTCTTGGACTCTCTCAGTCTCTGTCTACTCGATGCTGCTTTTAATTTGGAGGTTAGCTCGGCTTCTATGTTCTCTGCAATTCACTTCTTTCTTGCCTCTAGGCTTTCTGCTTCTCTTTCTTTGTCTTCCTTTACTCTTTGTTTGTTCGTGGCTTAAAGCCAATATGCTCGGTGACTATTTGTTTCCACTTCTCGGCTCTCTAGATCTCCTACCTCTACCCACTGGAATTCCCCTGCTCTACATCATCATCATTGTGTAATGCTTCACAGAGAGGTGGCCACTTGTTTCCTCACGAACTGAGTGTCAATTCTCTTTGAATAGTCGTTATTTCTATTTCTCCAAGATTTCCTGTGAAACTGATTCCCCTGCCAACTCATTGGTCATGCCGGACCCCAAATCTCATATGACTCAGCCTATTTCCCCGTCAAATCCGGTCATCAATCGGATCATTTCTTCACTGTTGATATGGAGCCTCCAGATCCTACGGTCTCTGTCCATATCGCACGGGTAAGTAGCTTGACCTTTACCTGCACGATGTGAGCCATTTTCTCTCTCATCTGCTGGACGCGTGTCACCCAGTGTATGGCATCGAGCAGGAATCGGTCGAACCTACTTAACGCTTGAATCCCTTTTGATATCCTGCTGGTTTTAGCCCAGGACCTCCTTCTGATGAAATCAGCAATTCCCGTATGGTTTTATGCTTTTCCTCATGACTGAGCACTTGGGAGCTTTCCTTCACTAAGGGGGATGCCCTGCGATACGCGATTAGCACTTTAGCGCTAATCACATATCATAAACTACCTCTGTTTTTGGATTTGGCCTCCCATTTGTCAATTTGTGCCAATTCGCGATCACCATGGGCCAACGGCCTGCACGCTTTAACCAAGGGTCCTCATTGCTATGTGCGGACCACAAATTTCCATTGTTCAGAGGTTATTTCTGATAAGCTCGATTTCCATAAGATTTTGAAGCTTGACATAATTTGAAATATTCATGAAAACTTAGAGAATGTTTAAGGATCCAATTTGGATCAAATAGCCCTCAAATGAAGTAGAAAATGCAAACTCGTCCACGGAGCACCTCTGCCAAATCATACCATTCAAAACACTTCCTTTTTTCCATGAACCTCGCAGTCTACATAGACAAACTATGATAGAGAGATAGGTAACAAAGGGGATAACATACCAGAGAACTAAAAGTTGAACCCACTACAGGTCCTGACCCCATCGATCGATCAATCTAGAACTCCTCTGCAGTGTACCAGACTTCTCAAAACCATTGTGATACCAAGATACAGTCTGAATAGGTGAATTACCAAAAGCCTTAACATAAAGTTCGGGATGCTGTTGCGTCTTGCTATAAACTACACCTTCCATTCTTACATTAAATGGTCACATGCATGCTACCACCCCTCCACGTGCTTCGTACATGTGGAGGGTGGTGTGAAGTCCACTTGAAAGCTGTGTCACTCCCATAGTAATGACTACAATGGGGATTTTCCCGCTTGTACCTCGATCAGGGAGGAGGCTCTATATGTTAGATAAAATGTTGATTATCTTTATTGTCCTGCTCTAGTATTTCCACTAAGGTATGAAAATCATTTTCCAAATTAGGATTTTTCCAATCCAATTCCAAGGATCGACCTCCATGGTAGCATCCCCAGTTTTCTAGAAAATTTGCAACCTTATTTCCTTCACGACGACATGGGAATATAGGAGGTAATCAAAGGAGCGAATAAGTTCTCCTATTTCCTGAATTAGACGAGTTGCATGCCAGCTATGGCTAAGATTTTCCCATCTGGCATCTTGAATAAGTTTTAGCTTTGAGTCTCCTTCAATCACCAGCTTCCTATACCCAAGTGTGGTAGCAAGAAAGAGACCTTGTTTAATAGAATTAAATTCAGACTCATTATTGGTAGCATAACCACAATTAGCCACATAAATCATTCTCGTTCACCTGAATGAATTCAAAAAGAGACCTCTATATCTAACTAACCTTGGGTTGCCTTTGGATGCACCATCAAAGCTTAGGATTAAAATATCCTTAGGAGGAGTACTGTAGTTGGAAGGAGAGACTACAAGGAAGACATGTAGCTTCCACAAAATCAAAGAAATCATATAAGGGGATAAATTGAGGCTATCTAAAATTCAGGCTTCCTGAGGGGTCACCTACCAATCGTCTGGATACCATTTCTCCGAGAGAATTGTTTCTCTTATGTTTTTAGTTATGCATTGCCAAAATATTTCTGGATGTTTGTGTTGGTCTTTAAATATCCTATTATTTCATTATTTCTAGATGACCCAAAGGAAAAACCCTAGGGCCAAAGCCCAAGCACGATTGAGGATTGGACTCGAGAAAATACCTTTGTGCCACAAGAGCGGGTTTTCACAGATACTTTGGAGGTCTCAATCAAGGTGCCCAAAATGGCTTTCATCCTGTCTCCATTAGTAATTAACATACAAAAAGAATTCAAAAGATTCTCCATGACCTCATTATGTTTTCCACATAAGAAACAAAATGATGGACCATGAATACCACTTTTTTGAAGCTTATCCCAAGTGAGGATTCTTCATCTACAAGCCAACCATAAAAGGTAAGCTATTTTTGGTAAAATCTACGAGACCATATCTTCTTCCATATTTGATTGGGTTTTCCCTGATGACCCTCTGAATAGATTTGATAAGATTCCTTGAAGTCGAATATGCCTAGATTGGAGTATCCCCATCTGAGAATGTTCGGACCATCAAGAAGGGTTATTTTCCTATATTGAAGCTCTTTGTCTAATTGCTCCCATTAATAAGAGATAGGTGGATTAGGCCAATCCTAGTAGACCGTCCATTTCCTCCATCCAAAGGGCCCCAAAGAGGGTTTTCAAAACTGATCCACCATATGAAAATTCTAAGAAGTTGCGAAAAGGAATAGCTCCCCAAGGTTTTTTCGATTGAGCAACTTCTCTCTCTCCTGCCAAGAATCCTGCCAGAAAAGGGCAATTTTTCTATTTCGGATATCCTAGAAAAATTCTTGAGTAATGAGATCTCAGTTCCCAGCTCCTAAATTCCATATAGAGGATCCTTTGGGGGGGTCTTGTTACCAGAGAATATCCTCAATCTACAATGACATGCCATATTTGCAAGTTCGCATTCTTTTCCAAAGTTCTTGGCGTCAACTAATCCATCTCGACCATAATTTGACCCCAATAACTTGATTCAGGATAAAAGGGTCCATGAGGCTTAGATCTCCATCCATATTGGGTTTCGTGAGGTCTGACCACAAGACTAGAGCCCATTTCTTTAGTTTCTGCATGCCTCCCCATAAGATTTTTTTGAAGATATCTATCATCAAATTACAGGAAGTTTTGGGAACAACCATGTCAGAGAGATGATAAATAGGAATTGAATAGAGAATGACCTTAAGAAGGATAGTTCTACCTGTGATATTGAGTTCTCTACAAGCCTGATTTCTAAGCTTAGATTTAATCTTTTGAAGAAGACCTTTTCAGCAAGAAGTCTTTAGGGAATTGAAGGCCAAAGGAATTACCAAGTATTTGGTGGGTAATGAGCCAATCCCAAAGTCGACCACCCAAGCAATGAAGGATTGAATGTTCACAGGGGTATTGCAGAAAAAATACTTGACTTCTCATTATTAATTTGCATACCTGAGGCTATCATAAATTCATGAAGAATATCTTTAATCTTTCTGTATTCCTTCAAACACAGTTGACAAAATAACATGATGTCATCCACAAATTGCTAGTGAGTAATGGGTAGATCATTTCCCCAGGGCCTCGGACCTTTGATTTGGGCAGAGTGAACTATTGATTTTAGATATCTACCAAGACCCTCTATAGATAAAATAAAGACAAAAGGAGAAATCAAGTTTCCTTGTCTTAGGCCTTGAAAGGGATTAAAATCTGAAGTAGGAGAACCATTCAATAGGATGTAGAGAACGAGGGTTGAGATAAGCGACATGATCCAATTCAACCAACAATCATCAAAACCAAAGGCCTTGAGGATAGTAATAAGGTAATACTAGCTTAGTTGATCATATGCTTTCAAAAGGTCCAGCTTAATCATCAATCTAGGAATTTTATGGTGTTTTATACAGTGAACCATTTCTTGAGAGGTAATGATACCATCTAAGATTTGGTGACCTTCCACAAAAATAGTTTTCTCTGGAGAGATCAAGTTGGGGAGGAGGGGCTCAATGCACTTAAAAAGATGGGATTCTAAATGAAATTACATAGATAAATTGGCCTGAAACCGTAAGGCTCTTAAAATTTAGTGGATTTAGGAATTAAGGCTAAGAAAGTAGAGTTAAGACTTGGACATACCTTTTGATTTCAATAGGATTCCTCTACAACCTCCAGGATATATTTTCCAATGAAGCTTCATGCTGCTTCATAGAATTCCGTTGTGAATCCGTCTGGCAATAGGTTTTTGTTTTTAGCCATCCCTTTGATAACATCCTCTATTTCCTCCATAGAGACCGCTCACATAAGAGCCATGTTTTGATCACGAGTGATCAGTTGGGGATTATTATGAGAGATTCTTTGAATATCTTCCAATCAATCTTGGGAGGGTTCCGACAGGAGAGACTGAAAGTGTTTTACCACTATATTTTCCATCTCTTCATGACTAACAACTTTGTTCCCTCTTTCATGTTTGAGAGAAAATATTCTACTATGTTGTTGGTGTTGAATCATTGCCTTATGGAAGAACCTGGTGTTTTTCTCTCGCTCCCTTAGCCATTGTATTAGAGATTTTTGCTTCCACGAGATTTCTTCATGTTTCCTTCTCTCTTCAAGATGATTTATCAATAGGCCTTCCTCTTCTCTATCACCCTCCAACATTTCTTCATGAATAATTCTTTGTTGGGTTTCTTGAATTCTATTTAGAATATGTTGTTGAATATCTTTGATAATGTTACCGAACTTGACTTGATTCTACCTCTTGATTTGGTCTTTCACTAGCTTAAGCGTTAGCTAGAAGGTGTGCATGCGGTTTTTTCCTTGAACAAGGCTCTCTTCCAACTATTTTTCTAGATCTGACATGAAGGATAGGTCCCTAAGTTGGAAGGTCTCAAAATGAAATGGTTGGTTAATTGGGGTCATCTTTATATTGATATCCAATTTGATCATCCAGTTGTCTGATCCTAGGCACATGAGAATGGAAGCTTTAAGAAAAATATCCCTATTGATCACTTGCTTAGATACTAGGAATCAATCCAAGTGGGACACTACCTGATTAGGAACTTCTCTCTTGTTGTTCCAAGTGAACACCCCAATATTAGTAGGTAGATCTACCATATGGAGTTCCTTCACTGTATCTCAAAAGCCTCCATATCCACATCCATGCATCAAAGGCCTCAATTTTTTTTGTTATGACTTAATATGATTAAAATATCATATTAAGAACCAAATATCCTCTCAGTAGATGTGTCGGTGTTTTCCTAGCTGCTGGAGGAAAGCACCGTTTTCTCCTAAAATGTTAGGCCCATAGACACCTATCAGTAGAAGCCAATCTCAAGTACCTATGTGATTAGATTTGCCTGAGAGGATCCTAGGCATACTAACCCAATGTTCAAATGGAATCTCTACAGGGTTCCATAAAACACCAATCCCCCCACACTCCCTCTGGAGTCTTGCGCTATCACCTCATACTGGAGTTTGAAATTCCTGAGCATGTCCTTAATATTGACCTCTGAGACTTTAGATTCTTGGAGGATCATAATAATTGGTTTGTCTCTCTTAATCCAATATTTTAGGTAACATTTCCTTCCTCTATTTTTTAGGCCTCTCAAATTCCATGATTGATCTAGGTGGATCCAGAGATGCTCCGAGGTCAAAGAGGGCTAAGAATAGATTAAAAATAAAAGTGCTCATATGGAAGAGAAACTAGAACCATATCATAGTGCTTGTCACCCTTATTCCAATGGTGTGAATGATGTTTAAAACCAAGTTCATATGCTCTATATATTCATAGTCAAAGTTTGGGTCAAAATTCACCAACTGGCAAGCTTAATGAGGAAACAAATTGACCAAGACCTGATGCATGGAATCCAACCACTAGACTGGTGAATTTCTCGAACACTTAAAACATTGATTTACCCTTATTTTCGAAAAATTAGAAAATACAAAGCTTTTGTAATAAAACAAAAAAATATATATTGATAGGGGTGGTGGGCTACCACCCACACCATCCCCACATTTCATTGTTATTATAATGGGAAGGGCAGTCCACCCCCGATAAACTCGCCCCAACCCCAATTCATGTTATATGTATTACAATAAATAAAAAAAGGGTCAGGGCCATGTGCCCGCAGACCCTGCTCAACGAACAATGATATCATTGCTATGGTTGGAAAAGCTCAAACAAGCCCGACCCAAGTGGACTAGCCCCCGCTGGGTGGCACCAAAAATATATTACATACCAACCAATCTAAAAGTGTGAAATCCATATATGAATTAAAACGTTTTCATGGGGGTTCGACCCTAGAACCACTTCCAACAAGCGCCTTAACATAGTGTGGGTTGCCAACGAGCCAACGACTTGATTTGGTAACTATGCTAGTGATTTCATATTTAAACTCTCATCATTCAGTCAACTGAAAAAGAGCAGACCATGGAGGAGAAAAGGACAGAACTCAAATTGGGGGGACCTTGAATTCGTGGAGCCATGAGCGCCTAGAACCGTGAACAAGAATCTTAAGCTGCCGAGAAAGATTCCCTTGAGAGCTAAAGGTGCCAATGACAAAATTTGACAAGCGGATAGTCATTTTTGCATGTTTTCTCACTAGGAGTCCAACCATGTAGTCAAAATCTCTATCTAAGTAGCATAAATGAAGGTGTCTAGCAGCAAGGAATCTTTGGAGAACCATGAGGAATCTTTAGATTTCCTTGGAGGATGATTTTTTCCAGTGTTGGAATGATGTCAATTTTATAGTCATTTTTCACATAATTTTGCAGGGAGCGCAATGGTGTGCTCAGAATATTCATCTGAGAAACATATTTTTTAGCCATCTTCCAGAAGGAATCTTTGGGGGAATCCTCAAGATTCCCGAGGGTCCAAAAGTTGATGGTGTGAGAATTAGACAAGTTTACAGTTGATTTTACACCACTCATCGCCAAGAACTTAGTGGGGCATGCCATTTCAGTAACTGAGCTTTTCATTTTTTTTACAATACCAGAAGTGGAAGTATACGATACAGTTATGTCATGCTTTTCTTCTATTTTTCTGAGATGATGTTGTTATTGTTGAGATCCCTTATTACCATTATGTTTAAGGATACTTATTGCCACATCATGTGACATTTGTTAGCTTGTCATGCTGAAGGATGAACCATTTGAGTGAGAGTTCCTGTAGCAAGAATGTCTCGTGGACAGACATGCCACTCAGGTTTAGGGTATTTGTCCTTGTAATGACAAAGAACATGCCATGTACAACATCATCATTTGTAGTATTAAATGAAGTGGCTTCCACTCTCTTCACCAAGGCCGAACGACCTAACCCACATTAGGTGAAATATGTTATCAATGTGTTTTGTGTTCTTGATTTGATGGTCTCCATTATGATTTCTTTCCTTTCCAGCATGCATATGTGATTGTTTTATATTCTTTCACATGAAATTTTGGTGACGTCACAAAATTAAAAGATCTTTGTTAATTCTGATAGCTGAAGAGATCTGGATCAAGTTTGGTATCAGAGTGGTCTTCTCGTTGATGTGAATTACAGGTGTGGAGGATTGAACGTGCAACAAGAAAGAAAATTGAGGACAAAAGAGATATGTACGAGGTCTTCCTCAGGATGTTAAAAATGGTGGGCATAATGTATGAAGCTTATGATAATAAAATCGCAGGAGAGGGATGAGAGAAAGAAAGAGTAGAGGATGATGCTCCATCTACCTCATTTATTGTACATTCATCTTATCCATCATCTTCTTGTCATTCAATTGATGAGAGCAATCAATGTCTTCAAGTAGAGAATGCTGAATTGAGGAGACTTCTACTATAAGAGAAAGAGGAGAAGAAAAGATTGTAGCTTTAGCTACAAGCCACATAAGAGGCCTTGGAAGAGTTGAAGCACAATGAAGGCTTAGCGAAGCCATCACCACTTGTCTCAAAATTGATTGTTGAGGTAAACAATGTTGATCGTCCTTACAGTTTCATCTTTGCATGATGTTATTTCCATTGGAAATGTGGAGGTACCCATTTTAGGA
Organism: Pinus taeda; assembly: GCA_000404065.3. Taxonomy (NCBI): domain Eukaryota; kingdom Viridiplantae; phylum Streptophyta; class Pinopsida; order Pinales; family Pinaceae; genus Pinus; species Pinus taeda. Next base: position 112,097 of record APFE031697220.1, read on the forward strand.
ACTGCCATGAGACTCCTTACAAATATGGGGTATAAAGGAGGAGGAATTGGTGTTAATGGCTAAGGAATGAATCAGCCATTGGAGGTTGTACAAAGAACTTGATTCACAGGTTTGGGATACACTGAAGGAGAGTGCTCAAAGGTTTTATAAGCTTCCAAGACATTGTTGAAACCATCAAGGAAAGAGAATAATGGAAGCACATCACCATCATCCCATGACAATGCACATTGTAGAGGAAGAGCTAAGGCAAGCTCTCATCATCAGAATCACACCAAAGACAGCTAAGAGAGCTATAAAAAGTCTCAATACTCTAAAGTTCATTTTGATTACAAGGATGTTAACAATAACAAAAATCATGTCATAGAAAACTATGTATTTTTTGTGGTTTACATAACCATGTGATTGTTGAGTGTTGGAAGAGAATGGCAGCAAGAAAGAGGATGAGGAATGAAAGGCCTTCTCCACATGACGGAAGTAAGCAAGTTAAGAAAGTCATGAGGAAGAATACTTTTTGTACCCATTGCAACAAAGGTGGTCATCGAAGAGACACGTGTTGGAGGCTCCACATAGAGTAGCAACTTAAGGACAAAGCACCCATGAAAAAACCAGTTGGTGAGGATGTTCGAAAAGAAAATATGACACATTCCTATTGGTTCACTTTGTTGAGTAAGAAATGGTTTTACTAGATCTGGTACTTTGTCATGACTGCATTTTTTAAATCATGTGTTTCAATTTAAAATGTAAAAGTGATGATGTGTTTTCCATCGCTTATTAAAGCAACAATGATGTTTTGTTCTTATGATGATAGTTGGGGTCTTGAATTATATTCTGATGTAAACTTAACCACAAAGTATGTGTTATAAACTCATGGAAAGTATGGGGATGTTTGGGTCATTTTTGGTCATTGAGCATGTAATTTTCACAGATGTACTACAAATTTGCAAGGGATGCAGGTGTCAGTTCATCACTTATGGCTCCGAAGGAAAAGAGTGAAGGAGAAAGAAGGGTGACCTATCAAGACACTTGTGGCATAAACAATGTAACACAATAGTTGTAGATTATGTTCATGCTTTTGGAGGACCAAAATCTCCTCAGTGAGGAGAAATGACCTAGGTGGCTTCAGAGACACTTTGAAGTCAAAGAGGGCTCAAAATAGCTAAAAAAATCAAAGTGGTCATATGGAAGTGAAGCTAGAACCAAATCGTAGTGCTCATCACTCTAAATCCAATGGTGTGAATGACGCTCAAAACCAAGTTCGTATGCTCTAGATATGCGCAGTCATAGTTCGAGTCAAACTTGGCTAAGTGGCAGGCTTAACGAAGCAACAAATTGACTGAGACTCAATGCACGAAACTTGTTCCCAGACGGGTGAATTTGTAGAACACTTAAAACTTCCAGTGACCCTTATTTTCAGAAAATTATAAAACAACCATGTTGTTGTAATATATATATATTATGTATATATATATATATATATAGTATTATATATATATATTATTATATATATATATATATATATAGTATTATATATATATATATAATATATATTATATAATATTTCATAGGGGTTGCGAGTTGCCACCCCCGCCACCCCTGCATCTCGTTATTATTATAATGGGAAGGGCGGGCCACCCCTAGTGGACCTTCCCCAACCCTGGTCCATGTTATATGTATTACAACAAACAAAAAATGGGCAAGGACCACATGCCCATGGACCTCGCCCAACAAACAATGATACCATTGTTGGGGCTAGCAGGGCTCAAACCCACCCGATCCACGTTGGTCAGCCCCCACCAAGTACCACCAAAAATATATTACATACCAACCAATGTAAAAGTGAGGAAATCCATACATGAATTTAAATGGTTTCATGAGGGTTCAACCCTGGAACCACCTCCAACAAGTGCCTTAACATAATGTGGGTTGTCAACGAGCCAACGACTCGATTTGGTAACTCCATTGGTGATTTAATATTTTAACTATCATCATTTAGTCAACTGGGAAGGAGAGGTCCATGGAGGAGCTGAGGGAAAAACTCAGAGTGGCAGAACCTTGAACTGGTGGAACCATGAGTGCATGGAACCATGAACGAGAATCTCAAGATGCCAAGAAAGATGCCATTGTCATTTTTGCATGTTTTCTCACCAAGAGTCCAACCGTGCAGTCAAAATCTCCATCTAAGTAGCAGAAATGTAGGTGTCTATTAGAAAGGAATCTTTAGATTCCATTGGAAGCTGATTTTTGTCAGTGTCAGAATGATGTCGAATATGTAGGAATTTTTCACAGAATTTCACAGAGAGGGCAATGGGGTGCCTAGAATATTCATCCTAGTAATGGATTTTCTAGCTATCTTTAGGAAGGAATCTTTGGGGGAATCTTCAAGATTCTCGAGGGTCTAAAAGTTAACGGTGTAAGAATTGGACATGTTTACAGATGCGTTTGCACCACTCATCGCCATGAATTCAATGGTGCATGCCATTTCAACAACTGAGCTTTTAATTTTTTGGACATCACCGAAAGTTAAGTTATATGAAATAGTTATTTCATGCTTTTCTTCTATTCTGTTGAGATGATGTTGTTATTCTTGAGATCCATGATTACCATTACGTTGAGGGATACTTGTTGCGACATCATGTGAGATTTGTTAGCTTGTCATACTGAAGGAGGATCTATTTGAGTGAAAGTTCTTGTAGCGAGGACACTTCGTGGAGAGACATGCCACTCAGTTTGAGGTTATTTGTCCTTGTAATGACAAATAACATGTCATGTACATCAACATCATTTGTAGCATTGAATTAAAAAACCTCCCCTCTCTTGACAATAGGGCCCAGAGACGTAACTAAAACTGGGTGAACTATGTTATCAATGTGTTTTGTGTTCTTGATTTGATGGTTGCCATTATGATTTCTTTCCTTTCCAGCATGCATATGTGGTTGTTTTATGTTCTTTCACAGGCAATTTTGCTAACATTGTAGAAGTAAAATATCTTGGTTAATTCTTGTAGCTGAAGAGAAATTGATCAATGATGTAATTATCATTGGAAGGGTTTATTGATTTGGTGGAAAAACGTTGAGAGCAGTACCACCTTACCTGAATTTACCAACAATTCGCCTACCATTTGAATGGATTCTTGCAAATTTTTCCTTCCCCTATTCTTACCTCCTTTATCAGTTACACTTAGATCTAAGCTTTGGTGTGACTGGGAGCCTAGGTGATCTGGTTGATCCAAAGATATTGTTGAAATGTTTCTTTGTATAGTTGATTTTGATATTCTGGGATGAAATGTTCATCAAAATTATGCCATTCATTCAACAATCGTTTGATGACCCATTCCTTTGTACTGATTTTGTCCTTCACTCCGTCTTTCTCGATATTTTCTTTCTCCTTGTTTTTCCCTTATTCTTCCTTATCATGTGGTTCTTTGTCGGCTTTCTAGTTAGCTTTCTAGATGCCCTTTTGAATGGTTTTTGGATTAGCTTTATTAGTGGAAGCTTGGGCCTCCATGGAAAATCCTCTTCCTCTGGAAATATCTCATATCGACTTGAGTTGCTCAAACCCTTTCGGGACTGTTGTTGTGCTAGGATAGGAGGGTTTCTCACATTCCTCTTCTTTCTTTAAACTGCTTGGAATCCATCATTATTTTCCTATGGTTTTTCTATGTCTTTAGCAGGTTGCAGAACCCCAATATTAACTTTTTTCAGAGGATACTCTTTGTACAGATGGCCATACTCATGGCATGTTCTACAATGGAAGGGAATATGCTCATATTCTATAGGTTGTTCCCAAATTTCATCTTGATATTCTAACTCAATAAATTCTACAAAAGGCTTTGTTATATTCATTTACACAAAAATTTGAGTGTAGGAGGTATACCTTCCACATTTTGTTGAGTCAGCTACTATGACGAAACTCCTGATAGAGTTTTTAGTGCCTTCCAGTATTTCAGGGTCCTAGAAATCAACGGGGACTACAAATAACCTGACCCATACAGGGGATACCATAAATTTTTCCTAATTTGGATTATAACATTCCTCTCAATAACGCATGAAGAGAACAACATTGTAATAAAAATAGGGTCCATTTTAAAAAACCCTCTCCTTGTCCTCAAGATTGGTAAAGATCACTGTGAAAATTCTCGAACTCCCAATTTAGATCTATGTGCCCTTTTGGTTGCCATTTCATATGAATCCATTTCACTAGATCTCTTTCAGTGGGCCAAATACCTATAAACTTACATATCAGTGCATGATTTTTCATATTTTTTCACTAGTTCTCTAGTTTATTGCTTGGAATCACAAATCTCAATCTTTTCACAGCCCATCGCAAGAATTGTCCAGGATTTCTTGCCTTCCATTATGCACCCAAGACCGAGTTGCCTTTCCGTCCTTTGTCAACCCCAAATGAGGTCAGAGCCCCTCCTTTTCTAGTCGTTTCACCCACTATTATGCTTCAGTGGGAGGGGATCTCTCCCCTCCCAGCTGACAAGCTCATGCCCCTGCCTCTCTCAGAAAATCCCTGACATCAACAGAACTATAAGATGATATTGTTTAAAAAGGTAATAACACATCATGGGTGACATAATGTTGGAGAAGGCTTGAGCTCTACTAGGGTTTCATTCTGAATATTCTGAAGTGTCCCTTTTCATGACACCATCCCAAAACCATATATATATATTATTAATTGTATATATGAGAAATCATTTCAATATAAAATTAAAATTACACATTATTAAAGTCAATTTGTTATTATTAATATAAACAAATATTAATCGAATTCCCTATCAACATTGATCTAATTATGTAATTACTATTTTTAAAGAGTATAAGTCTCTTTATGCCACTAATATCATCTTTTAAAAATAAAAAGTTTTCATTTCTCAAATTAATTGCTTCTCACGTGTTTCTATTAGAAAAGATTAATGAAGAGTAATTGATTTTTAGGTAGCCTCGCCCATGTTCAAATCTCTGGAGGAATTGCCCATTCACCCATAGTGTAGGAGGATACATGCAATATGACTGCAAGTCCCATCACCAACTCTGCCCTATGGAGTTTTTGTTCTTGGAATCGATTTGCAAGTAGTCCCACCCATGTTAAAATCTCTAGAGGCATCGCCCATACACTCGTAGTATAGGAGGATACAAACAATATGAATGCAAGTCCCATCACCAACTTCGGCCTCTTGAGTTTTTGTGTTTGGAATCAATTTGAAAGTAGTCCCACCTGTGTTCAAATCTCTGGAGGCATCACCCATACGCTCGTACTGTAAGAGGATACAAACAATATGAATTCAAGTCCCATCACCAACTCTGACCTTCGGATTTTTTGTGTTTGGAATCAATTTGCAGGTAGTTCCCCCTATGTTCAAATCTCTGGAGGCGTCACCCATACACTTGTAGTGTAGGAGGATACAAGCAATATGAATGCAAGTCCCATCACCAACTTCGACCTATGGATTTTTGGTGTTTGGAATCAATTTGCAAGTAGTCACACATGTGTTCAAATCTCTGGAGGGGTTTCCCATACGCCCGTAGTGTAGGAGGATACAAGCAATATGAATATAAGTCCCATCACCAACTTCATCCTCTGGAGTTTTGGTGTTTGGAATCGATTTGCAAGTAGTCCCACCCATGTTCTACCACGTCGTATCCGAGGAAATTGAAAATATTGAAGTGGTGGGTATATGTGAGTGTGATGTGTTAGTGTAAGTATCTTCACACTTCCATCATTGATCAAATTTCTCTTTTGCACACATATTAGGTGTCTCGTCTAATCAGCTACATTCCGTTAGGTCATGGATCAACTGATGGAGTGGTTTCATGTCAATTTCCCTCATGCCATTCACCTGCTGACCTGTTCATACATTTTTTTTTAGTCATTTATTGTCATCCTATTTCATTTCATTTATAAAATTAGTTTTATGGTTTGGTCCCACTAGGTCTTAGGGTTTGTCATCATGGTCATCTTAATTCAATCAAATGGTCAACAGGCACATGAGGAGGATAAATAAGCTCATAAAATCATAAATTTACTTCTATTATGCTCAATAAATCTTTTTTACCTTTTGAGGTGAAAACAAGGTTTTTTCCATTATTGTACAAATTTCATGTAATTTCAATGTTTATATATGTAATAAGTGTTCAATAGCTGTTCTTGGTGACTTGGTAACAAAGGAAACTCCTAAAATTACAAAAAATGAATGTAAAAGTCCACCTGCAAAAATGCAAAAGTCAAAATGTAAGTGAAATAGAGCATTTGTGAAAAAAGCTAGAAAAACATTAGAAAAGTGGGTTTGGTTAATGAAAAATTAAAAGAAAAGGGATATAAAAACCAATCCATGTGTTTGAGTCTTCATTGTTGCAATTGAATGAGCTAAAGGGAGAAAATCACATTTTTGGAGAAAGAGGGCAAAAATAGAGGAAAAATACTGTCATTTTTCTGGCACTGCACACCTGGGCCTTGGCGCTGCACACACAATTGGCGCTGCACATACAAAGTGTGTTGCGCACTTGAGAGGCGGCGCTACGCACCTATCCACTGAGCATCAAAACAATTCAAGCCACCCAAATTCACTTCAAATTTCTTAATGGGCCTCTCATCAAGTAAGTAAAGCTTCCCACCTAGTTTAGCAAGGGTTTTTATCAATTGTGGTGATTTTCATATCTCAAAAAATCAAACCCTAGCTATCCTCCAAACTATCTCATGGATTTGCAAAGGGTACTTGTTCTAGATAATCTGCTATTTCTATTCCCTTAATCTATTTTCCCTGAATCCCATTCCCTCTCCCAAAATCACCAACATTCACTCCCCAAACCCCACTCCCATTTCCAAAACCCTAACTCCCACATCCTACTCTTTCATTACATCCACATCACTATCAAACCCCTTACCTCACATTCATAACACCATTCACTTCCCTCATTTCCCAAAAGAATCCCTTCCTCCTAGCATTCACTTCCGTATACACACTGCGTACCTCATATTTCAAAATCTCTTCATAATCATCTTCTTTCACTTCAAATTCATAAGCATGGAGATAGATTCAAATTATGAGAGGGAAGAGGAAACTCTAAGTGATTCTTCCAGAGAAGCTCATGTACCAAGAAAGCCACACAAAGGGGGAAAAATCATCCAGGAGGAAACTATCAATCTCACAAAGTTGCTTGCTTGTCCTCTTGCTATATCTTGTTTTAGACATCATCCTTGCTATGAGCTTGCCTGGTTGTTGTCACTCATCTACATAATGGCCCAGTGAACCTTGCTAGCGTCTCCTTCACCTTGTCACCTACCACTATCTCAGAAGCAACAGGCATTCCAAATGTTAGTGAACAGTGGAACAAAGGATAGTATGTTGATAGTATAATGAATAGGCTTAAGGATAAGTTGAAAAATGACCTTAAGAAAGCAAAAAGAGCATGATAAACTCAAAGATCTTGGTTGAATCATCATTGGCCCATCAAAGTACTTAACAAGGATCAGTGATGCCAAATTTCAAGAAATTTGGACCAAATTTTGTCATCAGTGGGGAAAAATATGCTTGCTCAAAAATGGCTGAGAATTTTGGACAAGTTCTAGGTCTTCAAAAGGGAAAAAAGCACCCAAAAAGTGCTCTCTCTACCACTTTTTTGCCACACAGGAAGTAGTCATGAGAGATCCCATTTTTGGAGGTGCAAATGGACTCCAAATTCATAAATTCAAGTTGTTCCAGAAATTAGACTCACCGAGCTTTCCAACGAGATATCCTGCACTTGATTTGGACTTCGAGAAGCCTTCCCAAAGTTACCTTGGAAAAGTGTTATGCATAGGATCAGTGGCACTGTGCATAGGAGGAATTTTGCTTATGTTGCCTGTTTTTCCAGATTTCCCCTAGTTTTCTCTGCAGGTGACTTTTTATTTCTCTCTTGATGTAATTATCATGCTGAATGATGTAATTTGACGTAATTATAGATTTAAAACACTCAACATGGTAGATACATCAAGTCAAAGATGGTTTTGAACTGAATGAATTGGTTTTCCTTGGTTTTAGAGGCAAGTTTTTCCACTGCCTATATTCTTGTTCTTAGTTTAGATATGGTTGAAACCACCTCTTTTCTCATGGATTCAACCACTGATGGATAGCATGAGTTTTTTTATGCCTATATCATGTACTTTCTTAGTCATTTGTAGAGGTTGGACTCTTGTGGATGCTTTGAGCTTCATTGTAAATCACTTCTGCAGTTTGGCAAGGAAATGAACCAGGGTTTTGCAGCATTTTGTGGGATTCATGTGGTAATGTGTCTTGGAATTGTTTCTTCCTTTGTTATTTAGTTTCTCTTATATGTATATGTGCTAGCATATATTTATTTCTTCATAACTAAATGAATCAAGATAAATAGGTGGAATCCATTGCTATTCAGTGCTCTGCCTTGAGGATACATTAGTTTTTAATGATTTTTGTTGTTTGAGGAGGACTCATGAAATTTGCATGCCCTCCCCAACTCCTCACTGGTCTTAGACTTACCATCACACTCAATTCAAAGTGCCAAAACACCCACCTACCTCGCCCCATAGAACATCCTACAAATCTGAGTTGATTTCTCGGTGCCAAAGCTGCCTTCTTCATTTGATCCAACAACCAACTATCAAAATAAATCAAAATTCTCTGACCTAATATACCTAACCTAAAATCAACATTTCATTTCACTCATCTCAAGCCCTAGTTGCCAATATTCTAATTGAGATTGACAAGGAGAGATCCCTCTCTTGACCTAGTAAGGCTAGCTATCAGGTTAAGCGTGGTTTGATGTTACCCTAGACCTGTCTTTCTTTAGCCTAAGGAAGATTTAGGTGCTAACATAGTGGCGACCATATTGGGGAAGTAGTTTTATGTTCCTTAGTAAAATGTATCAAGTTCAGATCTGATTGTTGATGGTGAACAATGATCAGACACAGCAAGGCTGAAATCATTCACCTGGCAATTCTAAATCTGTTTCGACATCAGATCCAAGGACTCCACTGGAGGATGAACCCGACCAGCAGAAACATGAAAGGACAATATGGAAAGATCAGGTATTCAAGTTGGCATTTCATCCAAGATGTTATGTTCTTTGTTATAAATTATTTCTTCTCGTTTCCTGAGAATGTCAAGAAGGCTTTACGAAGTATACTGTGTTTGAGAAAAGATCCCAGACCTACATTTGATTCTTTCCCTTTGAAGATTGTGAATACAAAACATTTGCATGCCTTTGATCTTGATCAAGACCGTTCTTTCGAATCTTATGATGACCATCTTCAAACTGATGAGCCTAAAGAGACCAAGACTGATTCTTCACCTTCTGTACATACTCCTATACCTTGTAAAATTCCAGATCGATACAAACCTCTGATTTTACCTCCTATATCCCATGCTTTCCCTAAAAATCATGACCTATATCTACCAAGATTTGATGGTGATTGTAACAACATCACTGCTGAGAGACATGTATTGAATTTTGAGTCTTTTCTTGATCTTTTTGAAATAGATGAAGAGGATGTCAGTGTTAGGCTTTTTGCTCTTTCTTTGCAAGGCAAAGTCAAGAGTTGGTTCAAAACCCTGCCTGATGTGAGCATCCTAGATTTCCAATAGTTCATGAAAGTTTTCCTCAACAACTAGGTGGTCAGACAGAACCCTTTCCTGATTCTAGAAGAGTATAGCCAGCTGAAAAGATTGCCAGGGGAGACAATACAACAATTTTCTACCAGATTTAACCAAGTCTATTTGTCGATGCCAGTTAATATAAGACCTCCTCCTGGATCTGCTCTCTTGCACTACTTGGAAGCCTTTGATTTGGAAATGGAGTTTTAGCTAAGGGAAAGGAACCTTTCAACACTTGAAGAGATGAAAAACAATGCAGTAGATGTAGAGGCTCATTTGCTAATCAGAAGGGCAAAGTTGAAGGAAGAAGTGATGAAAAACATAGATCCAGAGGAGTCAACATCTTTCAAGGTAAAGCTCGACATTTTCGTAAGTGCAGTGGAAGAGATGATGCAAAAGATCACCACAAGGAATGAGTATGATGTTCAAGATCACAGCTCACTAATTGAAGAAGAACAAGTGGTTGATCCAAAATATTTTCTTTCTTATCCTAGTCATCATAAATCTGATAATGATTGTTTTATATATCATCTTGGAGAAGAGATATTTGTTGATATGACATGTATGCTTGATGATGTATTTTATACTGATAAATTCCCTAAGTTTGATTAGTAGGATGATGATTATGTTCTCCAAATAGAAGCTAATCTTGTAGACCAATCAGTTGATGGTTTATGGAAGGAGGAAGCTCACTTTCAGCAGCTTGAGTACAGTGATCAGCCATTACATATCAACTATGGAAATGACGAGGAAAGTGCAACAAATTTTGAAGTAAGTGAAGGATCTTTGCCTTTTTGTTTTGCTTCGTTTTAGTTCATCAGAGACAACTTTCATGCAATCAGAAGTCAACTGTCGATAAGTCTTGATTTGGAGCACCTTGAGGGCAAAGAAATCCTTTCTCAAGACTTCTCATATCCAGATTTGTAGCCCCCAAATGCCATTGAATGTTAGGTTGCAAATGAAGACTTGGAAGCTAGCACATATGATCAAATGATGCAAGATGATTCCATACCATTTTTTTATGAATCATTTCAGTTTTTGAAGGGAAAATTGCATAGTATATCTCCAAATGAGCAGCTTGTAGGAAATCATGCAATATCATTAGAACCAATAGAAAATGGGTTACAACAGTCCTTTCAAGTTTTTCACAATCCAATAGTTGATGTTTTGGATGACGTCTACAGTCAAAGTCCTTCTCCATTAGCTAACTGTGAGCTTGAAAAAAGTATTGATACAAACTTGATCCTGCAACCGGTCTCTTTGTCATTTTCAGCAGGAGTCTCATCACAAAGCTCAAATAAAAGTTTGGATTCATGGTACTAGGAGAAGAAAAGTAATCCATTGGATGAGCTAAGTCCTAGTGTGCATGAATTTCAAGATCCTTATGCTGTGTTTTTGGAGTCAGATAGAGAATCCATATCTTCAACAAATCTATTTACAAGCTTTCATGGGAGTTGCCTTTTAGCAGTTCTCTCTTATGGTTCATAAGAAAGCACTTGCAAAGAATTCAAACAATAGATGGAATACTTACTTGGTTGCATTGGTTATTTCACTTCACTTGATGAGATGATGAATGGAACACCTAGAGTAGGTTTTATTGAATAAGCTCCATTTTGAGTATATTTTCCAGTTTGTCAGTTGTGTTTTAGTATTGAGTCAGTTTCAATCAGTTTGTGTTTTTGAGTCATCAATATTTAGTCGTGTAATTTCAGCTTGAGTTTTTTACTCTATGCCCAATGGATAAGGTACTTATCTGCTTTTCTAGAGATCTATGGTTCTTGGCACCTCCTAGGAGCTACTATCCCCATTGGAGCCAATGTTAGTGTCAGTATCTTCACACTTCCATCAGTGATCAAATTGCTCATTTCCACACATATTAGGTGTCTTGTCTGATCAGCTGCATTCCGTTAGGTCATGGATCAACTGATGGTAGTGGTTTCATGTCAATTTCCCTCATGCCATTCACCTGCTGACATGTTCATACATTTTTTTTTAGTCATATGCTATCATCCTATTTCATTTCATTTATAAAAATTAGTTTTAGGGTTTGGTCCCAATAGGTGTTAGGGTTTGTCATCATGGTCATCTTAATTCAATAAAAAGGTCAGCAGGCACATGAGGAGGATAAAAAATCATAAATTTACTTCTGTTATGCTCAATAAATCTTCAAGGTTTTTTCCATTATTGTACAAATTTCATATAATTTCAATGTTTCTATATGTAATAAGTGTTCAATAGTTGTTCCTAGTGACCTGGTAACAAAGGAAACTCTTGCCATTACAAAAAATCAATGTAAAAGTCCACTGCAAAAAAGCAAAAGTCAAAATGTAAGTGAAATAGAGCATTTGTGGAAAAAGCTAGCAAAACATTAGAAAAGTGGGTTTGGTTAATGAAAAGTTAAAAGGAAATGGATATAAAAGCCAATCCATGTGTTTGAGTCTTCATTGTTGCAAGTGAATGAGCTAAAGGGAGAAAAATTGCATTTCTGGAGAAATAGGGAAAAAATAGAGGAAAAATACAGTCATTTTGTAGGCGCTGCACACTTGGGCCTTCGCGTTGCACACACAATCGGCACTACACACATGTTGCAATTTTCCCATATAAAATTGGTCTGTCGCTGCGCATACAAAGTGCGTTGCGCACCTATCCACTGAGCATCAAAATGATTCAAGCCACCCAAATTCACTTCAAAATTCTTAATGGGCCTCTCATCAAGTAAGTAAAGATCCCCACCTAGTTTAGCAAGGGATTTTATCAATTGTGGTGATTTTAATATCTCAAAAAATAAAACCCTAGCTATCCTCCAAACTGTCTCATAAATTTTCAAAGGGTACTTGTACTTGCTATATCTTGTTTTAGACATCATTCTGGATATGAGCTTACTTGGTTGTTTATCACTCATCTATATAATGGCCAAGTGAATCTTTCTGGTGTCTCCTTCACCTTGTCACCTACCACTATCTCAGAAGCAACATGCATTCCAAATGTTCGTGAACAGTGGAACAAAGGACAGTATGTTGACAGTATAATGAAGAGCCTTAAGGCTAAGCTGAAAAAGGGCATTAAGAAATCCAAAAGAGCATGTTAAACTCAAAGATCTCAGCTGAAGCATCATTGGCCCATCAAAGTACTTAACAAGGATCACTCATGCCAAATTTCAAGAAATTTGGAGCATTTTTTGTCATTTTTGAAATTTTCAATGCAAAAGTGTTGTGCTTTTGTTAGGGGCATCCATTTGCAAAAAAAGTTTATATTTTTGGAATCAACAAGGAAAAATATGCACGCTCGGAAATGGCTGAAAATTTTGGACAAGTTCTAGGATTCCAAAAGGGAAAAAAGCACCCAAAAAGTGCCCTCTCTGCCAATGGACTCCAAATTCTTGGGAGATTCCATTTTTGGAGGGGCAAATGGACTCCAAATTCAGAAATTCAAGTTGTTCCAGAAATTAGACTCACCAAGCTTTCCAACGAGCTATCTTGCATCTGATTTGGACTTCAGGAAGCCTTCTAAAAGTGACCTGAAAAAAGCACTGTGCATAGGATCAGTGGCGCTACGCATAGGAGGAATTTTGCCTGTTTTGCCTGTTTTTCTAGATTTCGCCTAGTTTTCTCTGCAATTGACTTTTTCTTCATCTCTTGATGTAATTATCATGTTGAATGATGTAATTTGATGTAATTATAGATTTAAAACACTTAATAGGGTAGATACATCAAGTCAAAGGTGGTTTGACCCGAATTAATTTGTTTCTTTGGTTTTAGAGGCAAGTTGATCCACTGCCTATATTCTTGTTTTTAGTTTAGATATGGTTGAAACCACCACTTTTCTCATGGATTGGACCCCTAATGGCTAGCATGAGTTTTTTGATGCCTATATCATGTACTTTCTTAGTCATTTGTAGAGGTTGGACTCTTGTGGATGCTTTGAGCTTCATTGTAAATCACTTCTGCAGTTTGTCAAGGAAATGAACCAGGGTTTTGCAACATTTTGTGGGATTCTTGTGGTAATGTGTCTTGGCATTGTTTCTTCCTTTGTTATTTAGTTTCTCTTATATGTATATGTGCCAGCATCTATTTCTTTCTTCATAACTAAATGAATCAAGATAAATAGGTGGAATCCAATGATATTCAGTGCTCTGCCTTGAGGATACATTTAGTTTTTAATGTTTTCTGTTGTTTGAGGAGGACTCATGAACTTTGCATGCCCTCCCCAACTCCTCACTCGTCTTAGACTTACCATCACACTCAATTCAAAGTGCCAAAACACCAACCTACCTCACCCCACAGAATATCTTGCAATTTTGAGTTGATTTCCCGGACCCAAAGCTGCCTTCTTCATTTGATCCAGCAACCAACTATCAAAATCAATCAAAATCCTCTGACCTAATATTCCTAGCCTAAAGTCAACATTTCATTTCAGTGATCTCAAGCCCTAGTTTCCAATATTCTAATTGAGATTGATAAGGAGAGAGCCCTCTCCCAACCTGGTAGGGCTAGCTACCAGGTTAAGCGTGGTTTGATGTTACCCTGACCTACCTTTCTTCAGCCTGAGGTAGATTTAGGTGCTAACATGATGTAACTCATAGATAAATAAGTGCTTATAAAACCATTTATTCCGGTTCACTGAATAAAATCAGTTCAACTGTCACACATAATTTGTTTTAAAAATATTTTGAAATATTTTATATATTAGTAGAATTACATTAGTAAATGTGATTAATATACATTTATAGACATATATCATTCAAATTATTAATTATTAAGTATTATATTTACTCTATAATATTAAAACTCAATACTTTAAGTTTAATACCTAATGTTTTAAACTTAATATTAAAACATAAATATTTTATACTTAAATGTAAATATTAAATATTAAACCTATGTATTTAAACATAAAATTAAGTATAATATTAAAAACCTAAATATCAAACCTACAATAAAACCCAAGCTAAAACTTGAAATCTAAAACTGAAAGGTAAAACCTAAATCTAAATATAAAAGTAAAACCTAAAATGTAAAACTAAAGCATAAAGGCTAAATCATTTCCATTCATTTTCGGTTAAATATACTATGCTTTTATGTATATATCTACTTTTTTATTGAATCATTATGCCCTCACATTGCTAGAGTTACCAAGGATAAGGATAGCGTAGCATGGATTATTTGAATCGGTTTGTAGATTAAGTAGTGTTGAAAAATATTTATAGGTTTTCATTTTATTTCCAAGTGAACTTAATCTTATTCTAATCTTATTCGAGGAACAATATTCTGTGACAATTTCCATCGTACGCCTGTAGATGGTAAGGGTTCAGTATGCTACTTGTTCCATAGCCCTACAAATAGTATAAAATATTGAATCAATCTAGTGAAGCTCGAATTCGCAGTATTATAACCCAATGCTCCAAGAATAATTTTACATAATTTGTGATGGAAATGTGTGTAAAGTGTTAATTCCTCTCCAGGGTTGATGTGAACTCCATACAAATATAAAATGTAGAATCGAACCAAGGTCAATAGATCTTGGTTTCAAATGTTGGTTGTAAGAATGGATGTATTACTTCAGTTAGTGCTTATCATTTTGTTCAGAATGAAACTTAAACCACTACAATAACATTAGTGAGAGGGTCGTGGGTTATCCTTAAAGTATAACTTTGAATTTACATGGTTACTTATGATAGATTGTGAAGGATTAAGATGTAATGATTTTGTTTACATCATTTTAATTGAATATTAAACAATGTGGAAAACATCATTGCTACAAATGTAACTTAGCCGTGATAGAATTCAGAGAAAATTTATTGGTCATTACGGTCTCGGGAAAAAATTTGTTGTTAATGACATTAGAGCGCGAGGAACTTGAGCATATAATGAAAATTTGATTATGTATGAAATATAATCCCTTCATTGATAATAATTAGAAATTTGCTTATAGATTAATAAATGAATCACATACATTTCTATGGCTATTACAAAATAATAACATATTAATGAATTAATGCTAAATATAAATATTTGCTTCTAGGAATTATATTCTCAAACATTGAAGAATTTCTCTATAAATAAATTTTAATTAGTATTAATATCACACAATTACTCAAATCAAGTGGGAAAAAAATCCAAGAACTCAAAAAAAATCACGAATCACCAATACTCAATATATCTATCTGCCCTCACCATTCCTAAAACTTTATAAATACCTCGTATCTACCTTTCCTAAAACTTTATAAATACATTGTATCTGCCCTCACCATTCCTAAAACTTTATAAATACATCGTGACAAATTTTATGAGCTAAATCCCATCCTTACGCTCGAGTAACTTTTCATAACAATATGAACTCATCTCCTTTGCAATTTCCTACATTGTAAAACTATAGCATTCTACAACCAAAGGTCACAATCTCGTGGTCTCTAAGGTTGTGATATAATGCTACAAAAAAATACAATGACATTCTATCAAGATTATGATCTATTGAAACATTTATGTGCCCTCCTAATATTCTCCTTGAGCTAGAAAATGACGAGTAGAAAGCTCTCTATCTTGAGTAGATAGACATATCATCAAAAGAGTTTATCATGGAAAACCAACGTAGCCGTGAGGAAGATCAAATCTGCACTGAGTTCGCAATTGGATGCCCTATTCAAATGTTTCAACTTAATCAGTTCGCAAAATTCTTCAGGAAACTTTTCCGACATTTCCCCGCAAGGTCTACTATTACATATCACAATCTATTCCAGGTTATTCAACAGTTGAATGGAATTTGGAATAACAGAGAGGGGAGCTTCAATTGTTAGTTCCATCAACTACAAAGGTGCTGGAAAACATGTTGACATGGTTCAATTATTCTAAAGATAGAGAAGATTTTCATCTACAAAACCCTTGGATTTGATCCAGTAATATATTCAGGCACTTGAAAATAAATAAAGCCATTTTGAATTCATTGGAGACCCTCTGGGGCCGTATTATAATAGAAAATAAATATAGTCACTTTAATTTAACGAATATCTATTTACCTATGATTCTTCGTGCCACAATGACTGCAATATTGTCGCCTGAGCTCCTCGAAAACTTCTAAAACTCTTAACTTTGTCAATGGAAACCAAGAACGCAGGCAAGAGTAGGTGCAGGGGTCTGTACGAAGCCATATGAGATTCGGCGAATGTAGTGCATTCATAATACTTTCCAAGAGATCATCTGCCCACAAGCTACAGTTAATATCAAGAAGTTGCAAGTTCCTAATTTTGCAGCCTGAAAATGATGGAACTTCGTCTCTTTGGCTAATTCCCTGCACTTCGGTTACTACTTGTTCATTATTGAAAAACAATTACATACAAAAAAGTTGTACCCAGGTTTTATTGGATAATATATATTGCAGATAGAATGATTGATTACTTACAAATGATCGCTGCAACAAATCTACGAAGTCTTATGTCTGCCAAATCCGACGCGGCAATCCTGAATAGTTAGCAAGATGTCTTCCCATATCTCTCAAGTGATCGTGCATTCTAATCCCATCTTCACTCCCACTGATACGGTAATTGATAGCTTCCAGCTCCACAAGATAATACCCAGTGAGCCTTGCAGCCCACATCCCTCCCAAAACATTATTGCCATAGTCCTTTTTGTTGAAAATAGAAACAAGAAATGCTAAAAATAGAATTGTTAAAAATAGCACTGCTATCAATAGCAGTTCAACCGGTGTTGAACATCGCTATAGGAAATGAAAAATGGAAGTGCTAAAAATAGAATTCTATAAATAGCGTTTCAGGATACCTTCCTATTTTAATGAGTCCCTAAACTAAAATAGTGAAGTAAAATTCGAATTTGATGTTAGCAACTATTTGTAAAATAATTAATTAATTCATCTTGAGTTAATTAATTAAGGAGAGTCAAACATTAAGTCTATGTGGGGACATGCAATAGTTTCTCCATTAATTGAGGAATTTATCCATTAGTTAAAGAGATAAGGATGAATTGTAATATTGAGTTGTAATTAGTTGGCTCAGTTAACTGACTCAAGTCCAGTTAGATTAATTCAAACAATTTGTTTAATTAATGTAAGTTCGGTTAGTTAATGCTTGCATGCATGTAACCACTGCACTTCAGATAATTGAGTATTCTCTCATAAATAACTCATGAATTTTAGTTCAGACAGAGACCCAGTTGAGATCAGTGTTGAGATTGCAACAAGATGATGGAGCTTAGTGAAAAGAGTCGCCTTCACTAAGTGGGCCCACAGGCAAATTATGGCGCAAAGTCTATTTTTAGACTATGTCTATTTTTAGATATGGATCATGTCTATGAGTTGCAAGATGCTGTTTATGGATGATTGGTCAAGTTGGCAAAAATAGATGGACTTCTATTTTTAGACAACAGCAGTGACACTGTCAAGTCTAATTATAGAGTAGTCAAATATTATTAGCTTATAATAATATTTAAACTATAAACTTTATCTTATTCTCTTGGAGCACTTCAGTTTGAGCTACAGATGTGGTACATGCAGCTGTCAGAAGGAAATACGTTTTCTTTGTGGGTCAGCTGAGTTGTTGCATGCATGACTTCAGTTAGAACTCAATCAATTGAGTTTGGTGGAGTTGATTGTGGAGTTGATGGAGTTGTGTTCAGTTTGACTTGGTTAAACTAGTTGTAATTAGTCTAACTGCAAATAAACTAATGATGAGTTGTTAAACTAATTATTAACTCATAATGCAACTAAAGAATACATCAGTTAACTCAGTTGCATGTTAGTGCATGTTCAGTTCAGCAGCGACAAGTGTTAGAGGATCAGATTGGTATCAGTTGTGACTATAGTTGTGCATGAGGATTTGCACAATCAATGGGATTGAGTTATGCCAATGAGAATTGGCCAATACCAAGTGATTATAGCCTTTGCTCATGTGATTCCCAGTGTGAGTGATTCTTTTGAGGTAAATACGATTTTGGTTCAACCATTCTCATCCATTTCTTGAGCAGGTATTGAGCAGTGGAGGCAGGCAAGCAGTGGAATAGATTTGAAGATCAGATCTGAGTTGTATTGTGTGTAACGGGTGGATATAGTGTTGGATACTTGCGAGAAGTATTGACTATTGTAATGTTACATGTTCTCAATCATTAATATACAGATAGTGTGGGGTTTTCAACTGTAAGCTTTCCCCGGGTTACATACTTTGTTAATGTGTGCATGCTCTTGATGTTTTATTGTTATTGATGCTGCTATATTGATGATCAACGTAGAGGAGCTTATGTATTGTGTATGTATTCTGCAATAGTACATGATCAGGATAATCTCCATTGAATATGTGTTTATTATTCAAAATTTCTACAATCAGATGGAGGGGTAGTGTACTATTAGTTGCTAGAATATTCCATTGTGAATATTCCTTGCATGTAGAAGGAGTTCTTTCCTTGAGGATTGTGTAGTTACTTCTTCAGGTTTAGTGAGTGTGATGAGGCCAATTCACATGTGGCTTCACTAGACCCCAAGAAAAACTGCGCAAGGAAATAGGAGGCTTGGAGGGCTTGAGGAAGACATATATTATGTCTATTCAGTCTGTGAGTTGTATTGTTTGATTGCAAAGAGAGCAGGATAGCTTGAGAGCTGATTCTTTTTGTAACTTAAACAAGATTTCCACTTGACATATGATAATACAGAGATTGGGGTTTTAGGCTGAGGCTTTCTCCGAGTTATTTCTTTTGTGTTATGTGTGATTGATTTCTTATTCTCAATTATATGTGTTCTCTTGATCTTGATCAATTCAAATAAGCTTCCGCAAAGTGTTGTAGAAGTAGATGTTGTATTGTCTTTTAGTATATTGCATAATTTGTTGATCTACAGTGGGAATTTCTACATGGTATCAAAGCAAAGGTGATCAAGGCAAAGAACAATATACAAGAAGGAGAAGTTCGAAGTTTGTGGTTCTTGAATATAGAAATCGAGTTCTTATCACATCTAAATTTCACCTATGGCGTTCAGTGGTTTAAGACTCGAGTATGCCCTTGATGGTAGGTCGAATTATATAGCCTGGAGGGATCACATGGAGGCAGTATTAGAGGATAACGATCTAAAGGACTTCATTGATCAAGAAGTTCCCAAGCCGACTAATGCTACTTAATTAGTGGAATGGAAGAAATGTGTGGCTAGAGCAAGGAGAATCCTCCTGGAGGGAGTTCAAGACCACATTGTCTCGAGCCTCCATGGGAAGGAGACACCGTTTTCAATGTGGAAAACATTGAAAGATTTATATCAGAACAGCAGCAATCAGAGGAAACTGGCACTGAAAGACAAGCTTCGTAAGATCAAGTGTGGAAAGGGCGACACAATCTCTACATATCTGAACATTCTCACCACCTGCAGGGATGAACTTGGAAGTGTAGGGATCACGATCGTTGATGATGACATGGTGAGTCTTGCACTCCTCGATCTTCCTAAGAGTTAGCATAACTACCAAGACTTGGTTAATGGAAGAGAAAAACTGCTAGATTGGGAACGACTTTGGTCAGATCTGATGCAGGAGGAAATAAGAAGAAGCACCACAGATGGATCCTCATTGAAGCAAGATGATGAGGAAAATATAGCCTTAGCAAGTAAGGCGAGGAAAGGGAAAGGGAAGGTGTCCCATTCCAAATCCAGTTCTTCCCATGGTGGGAAGAAGATTGACGAATCGAAAGTGCAATGCTTTCATTGTCATGAAGTGGGCCATTATGCTACGAATTGTCCACATAAGAAATCCAAGAAGGCTTCCTTGAAGGGATCTGATGGTGAGGCACTGCCCTCATAGTTTGAGCTGGATTTCTTGCTTATCACATGCATGGTTTCATCCATTATGGGATGTGTATGGTACCTGGACAGTGGAGCTTCATTCCACATGTTAGGTGACAAGAATCTTTTCAGTACCTTGGAGGAAAAGGATCTCTAGATGTGGATCGAGATGGGCAATGATGGAAAGTACCGTGTTTCAAGTGAAGGTACGGTTGTGTTTCAGAGGGAGCATGGAGCTCCCCTCACCCTCCTCTCACCCTAACTGATGTAAAGTATGTACCAGGTCTGAAGAAGAATCTTGTGTTTGTCACTATGCTAGAAGATAAAGGCTACGATGTAGTCTTTAGTAAAGGAAAATTATTCCTGAGGCATATCGGTACTCGATAGACAAAGAAAATAGGGATTCGAGTCAAGAATCTCTACAAGCTAGAGATAGATGACTGTGCTTCTTTGAGTTCCAATGCTAAGATGGTGCAGAGCCAAGATTTTGGCGAGCTATGGCATAGAAGACTGGGCCACTTGCACCATGGAGCCCTGAAGATCATGTAGCAGATTTCTACCAGATTACCCAAGGGAAAACTTGAATAGACGACTACATGCAAAGGTTGTACCTTGGGTAAGTATGCAAAATCTTCCTTTCCGGATCGAGATAATAGAGATGGAGCAATCCTGGAGCAAGTTCACTCAGATGTTTGTGGACCTTTCTCTATAGCCTCCACCACTAAACAAAGGTACTATGTTATTTTTATTGATGATTTTTCTCATAGATGCTGGATCTACTTTATGCAAAAGAAGGATCAGACCTTCTTGAGGTTTTGTGAGTTTAAAGCCTTGGAAGAGAAAGAATCTAAAAAGAAAATAAAAGCCTTGCATAGTGACAATGGTGGAGAGTATGTCTCCCAATAGTTTAAAGACTTTTGCGCTATGGAAGGAATTAAACGAGAATTGATGGCACCCCATAACCCACAGCAGAATGGGGTGGTCGAAAGGAAGAACAGATCGATTGTGGGAGTAGCTCGAGTGATGTTACATAACCAAAGCTTACCATTGCATTTGTGGGCTAAGACATGCAATACAACAGTATACTCGTAGAACAGAAGCCTACACCCTATACTGGGAATGAAGACACCTATGGAGGCCTATTCTAGGAAGTGACCTGATGTAAGTCACTTCTGAATATTTGGATCATCAGTTTACTATCATGTGACCAAAGATGCCAAGAAGAAGCTAAACCCAACAGCTGAGTTGAGAATACTTGTGGGGTACATGAATACACCCCACAACTATTGGGTGTACTTGCCTTCCACTCAGAAACTTGTGGTACACAGGGATCTGAAGTTCGACGAGCAGAAATCCATGCAAGTGTCACTTGAGAGTGAGCTCAAGTTGCATGTAGATGAGGAACTTTCAGTTCCTAAGGAGGAGGAGCCTTAGATTGATGCAAAGTAGCTGCATGCAGAGGATCCGGGAGTGGAGACATCCACTCATGCTGATACTACCAGAGATGGGCAAAAACGCTCAAAGGAATTTGAGAGGTTGATGCTGGATGCACAGGAGAATGTGGGACAGCCATCTTCTCAGCACAGATAGAGGAGGTTGCCCGAGTGGTACACTAGGTACATGGCCCTTGTTGGGGAGTGTGTAGATGTCGAGCCTTATTCATTTGAGGAGGAAGTGCAACAACCAATCTAGGTCGATGCAATGATTGAGGAGTATGACTCTATCATTCCAAATAGTGTGTGGGATGTTGTCCCAAGGCCTTAAGGCAAGTCAGTGGTTAGTTCCAGATGGATTTACAAGGTAAAGCAGGCAACTGATGGCAGCGTTGAGAAACATAAGGCAAGGTTTGTTGCCCGGGGTTTCTCACAGGTTGAGGGGATCGACTATGATGAGACTTTTGCTCGCATAGCAAGGTACTCATCGATTAGACCGATATTGGCACTATCAACTTAGATGGGGTGGAAGATCCACTAGATGGATGTGAAGACAACATTCCTCAATGGGAAGATTTAGGAGGAGGTGTACATTGAGCAGCCAGAGGGTTTTGAGACCTTCGATCGTGAGTCGCATGTGTGCCGACTCAAGAGGGCTTTGTATGGGATGAAGCAAGCACCTTGTGCTTGGTACACCAGGATCGACAACTATTTCACCGGTTTGGGCTTCACCAAGAGTGAAGTAGATGCGAACCTTTACCACATCATGGTAGAAGGTAAACCATTGATCATTATTCTTTATGTCGATGATCTAATTTTGACAGATGATGATCAGTTAATATAGTCTTGCAAGGGGGACCTTGCAAGAGAGTTTGAGATGAAGGACATGGGCCTTACGCACTAATTTCTAGGCATGGAGGTGTGGCAAAAAGATGGTGAAGTATTTGTGTCTCAAGGCAAGTATGCTAATGAGATACTCATGCGCTTTCACATGGAGAAGTGCAAGCCCATGCAGACTCCTCTAGCTGGGAACTGGAGTAAGGAGGATGCTACTTGAGGTGAGGTAGTAGCTGCTACTGTTTATCGACAGCTAGTGGTTTCGTTTATGTATTTGGTGAACACACGACCTGACTTATGCTTTGCGGTGAACCAGCTGAGTCAATCTATCGTTCAGCCTACCAAGCTATTTTGGAAGGCAGCGAAGCATGTGCTGAGATACCTCAGAGGCACATCTCAATTCGGATTTGTGGTACAGACGGACAGAGAGAGTGAAGATTCAGGGCTTCATAGATGTGGATTGGGCAAGGAGTCCATCAGACTAAAAGAGCACTTCTAGAGGAATCTTCAACCTTGGTTTAGTTGTAATTTCCTAGTACAAGAGGAAACCGAGATCAGTTGCACTTAGCTCAGTAGAGGCTGAATACATGGCTGCTAGTTAGGCTGCATGTGAGGCCATTTGGATGTGGAAGATTCTAGTGGGATTGTTTGGTCAGAGGATGGATCCCACAGTGATCTACTGTGATAACCAGAGTTGTATCAAACTCTCTGAGAATACAGTTTTTCATGATAGGTCCAAGCACATTGATATCCGATATCACCGTCTTCGAGACTGTGTGGTCGAGAGGATCATGTTGTTGTTGTATGTTTCGACCGAGGAACAAGATGCAGATATTTTGAATTAAAAGTCGGAGAACCCACAATATTAACCATTTCTTTAATCAACGTTTCAAATCCCAATCGGGATCCATCATCAGGACAAACTTGAATGAAGAAAGAAGAAGAGCTTTAATGAGGGTTTAAATAGTATTTAATAGAGATATGTCTGCTAGTATATGTCGACAGTTTGATTAAATCATTATTTATTTATTTATTTATTTTTGTTTTTTTTTTGATAATTTTTAAAAATGATCAATAAATAAATAAATAATGATTTAATCAAACTACCGACATATACTAGCAGACATATCTCTATTAAATACTATTTAAACCCTCATTAAATCTCTTATTCTTTCTTCATTCAAGTTTGTCCTGATGATGGATCCCGATTGGGATTTGAAATGTTGATTAAGGAAATGGTTAACACTGTGGGTTGTTCGACTTCTAGTTCAAAAGATTTAAACCACGGAGGTCTTAAATCCAAGATGCAGATATTTTGACTAAGGCATTGTCAAAATGCAAGTTCGAGTTCCACAGAGACAAGAAGGGGTTATTGATAATCCCTTTCTTGTTGAGAGGGAGTATTAAAAATAGCAACAAGAAATGTTAAAAATAGAATTGCTAAAAATAGTACTGCTATAAATATTAGTTCAACCGGTGTTGAACATAGCTATAGGGAATGGAAAATGGAAGTGCTAAAAATAGCATTCTATAAATAGCATTTTGGGATACGTTCCTATTTTAGTCAGTCCCTAAACTAAAATAGTGAAGTAAAATTCGAATTTGATCTTAGCAGTTGTTTGTAAAATAATTAATTAATTCATCTTGAGTTAATTAGTTAAGGAAAATCAAACATGAAGTCTATGTGGGGACATGCAATAGTTTCTCCATTAATTGAGGAATTTATCCATCAGTTAAGGAAATAAGGATGAGTTGTAATATTAAGTTGTAATTAGTTGGCTTAGTTAACTAACTCAAGTCCAGTTAGATTAATTCAAATAGTTTGTTGAATTAATGTAAGTTTAGTTAGTTAATGCTTGCATGCATGTAACTACTGCATTTCAGATAAATGAGTATTCTCTCATAAATAACTCATGCATGTCAGTTCAGAAAGAGACCCAGTTGAGATCAGATGGAGGGGCAGTGTACTATCAGTTGCTAGAATATTCCATTGTGAATATCACTTGCATGCAAAATGAATTCTTTCCTTGAGAATTGATTAGTTACTTCTTCAAGTTTAGTGAGTGTGATGAGGCCAATTCACACATGTGGCTTCACTGGACCCCAAGAAAGATTGCACAAGGAAGAAGGAAGCTCGGAGGGCTTGAGGAGGACATATACTATGTCTATTGAGTTTGTGAGCTGTATTGTTTGATTGCAGAAAGATCACGATAGCTTGAGAGATGATTCTTTTTGTTACTTAAACAAGATTTCCACTTGTATGATAATACATAGATTAGGGTTTTAGGCTGAGGCTTTCCCTCAATTATTTCTTCTATGTTATATGTGATTTATTTCTCATTCTCATTTATATGTGTTCTCTTGATCATCCTCAATTTGATTAAGCTTCTGCAAAGTGTTGTAGAAGTAGATCCTTTATTGTGTTTTAGTATATTGCATAATCTGTTGATCTGCAATGGTAATTTCTACACTTCTTGTCCCTATAAAAAAGCATGCAATGTCTAAGAATCTTTTTTTCGTCCATCTGAAGTGTATCGTAACTTTCTTGAAGACTCTCTTATATGTTATTTGGAATTATTTGTTCAAGTCTTTCCAAATGGTCTTCCCAAAAAGACTTGTCATCATTTCCATAAAGAAGAGCTCCAAACACTTGTAAAGACAACGATAGTCTATTGTCGGCCTTTAAATACTTGTTCACTAGATCTTCAAATCTTGGGGGTGGATGGCATTGGAGGAAGGCATGCAAGTAGAAGAGTTATTGGGAATGCTATGGTTTAAGGCCGTTTAACTTATAAATCGATGACTCTTCCACTCTCGACCTTGTGAGTGTTGGAAAGGAAGAGGAGACAAAACACAATTCACATATAAAACATGAGTTGTTGCTCTTCTATTGATCACAGAAAACATGATAATTACAATGAACCTGGTGAAGGGTATTTAACCCTTTTCCAACTAGCTAACTGCCTAAAATATCTTGACATGCAACTACATGCAATCTCACACTCAAAGTAGTCTATCACTTAACTCACTTGACTCAACACTCAAACACTCAATCATGCAATCACTCAGTTAACTGAATCTCTATTTTTAGCTAACTCCTCATGCAAGAGTAATTATCTTATTTTAACACTCCCCCTTAATTACGACTATTAAACTAGAACATGACTCATGAAAACTCTAACATGCCTGCTGGTCTATGTCTCAACTAGGCTTACAACACCCAAGTTTCTTCTATGAAACTCAAACACATCTTGTGCTAATGACTTAGTAAATATATCAGCCAATTGAACACTAAATTTACAAGGCTTCAAGTGAACTTCTCCATTGCTCACAAGTTCTCTAATAAAGTGATATCTAGTATCAATATGCTTGCTCTTCTGATGAAACACAGTATTCTTGGATAGTGCAATCACTGAGGTGTTGTCACAATATATATTTGTTGATCCTTCTTGTTTCTCCTTGAGTCCATCAAGTACTCTTCTTAACCACACTACTTGACATGCTGCGGATGTTGCTGCTACATATTCTGCTTCTGCTGATGAAAGTGTGACAATGGGTTGCTTCTTAGATGCCCATGAAATCACACCTGAACCAAGGTGGAACACAAAACCAGAAGTGCTCTTCCTATCATCCAAACTTCCTGCAAAATCACTATTTGTGTATCCAATCAATTATTTCTATTCTGTGCTTGCATACATTATGCCACAATCTCTAGTTCTTACTATGTATCTCAGAATTCGTTTTCCTACACTCCAATGTGTGTCTTTTGGAGTCTCCATAAATCTAGAAATCAAACTCACTCCTTGCATGATATCCAGTCTTGTAGTTGTGAGATACATGAGGCTACCAATCAATATTTTGAATAAAGTTGGATTGACATATGATCCTTCATCATCCTTGCTTAACTTTGTACCTATTGCAACTGGTGTAGGGACAGGTTTCAAATTTTCCATCCTGAATCTTTTCAACAAATCTTTGGAATACATATTTTGAGAAATAAAAATTTCTTTTTTAGATTGCTCAACTTCTATGCCAAGAAAATATTTCATGAGACCAAGATATGTCATCTCAAATTCTCTCATCATGGCTTCTTTAAATTCATCTATGTCAAAATCACCTGTAAAAATCATGTCATTAACATATAAGCAAACAATAAAAATCTATCCATGCTCATTTACCTTCGTGTACAAATTAGGCTTAATGTTGCTTCTGCAAAATCCATTCTTAATCATATAGGTGTCGATTTTTCTATACCAAGCTCTAGGCACTTGCTTCTGTCCATAGAGCACTTTCTTCAACCTATAATCTTTGTCTTCATTACTCTCAACTTCATATCCTAGAGGTTGCTACACATAAATTTATTCTTCTGGAATTCCATTCAAGAAGGTTGATTTCACATCCAGCTGATATACTTTCCACTTGTTCTAAGTTGTTGTGGCTAGAACTACTCTTACAGTATCCAATCTGGCTACCGGAGCAAACGTTTCTCCAAAGTCTATTCCCGGTTGCAGTGAGAATCCTTTTTCTACAAGTCTTGCTTTAAACCTGTCAATTTCACCTTTCTCATTCAACTTTTTCTTGTACACCCAATTCACACCAATGAGATTTTTTTCCTTTGGTAAATCAACCAAATCCCACATGTCATTCTTTTCAATAGCTTCAATTTCTTTATCCATGGATTGCACCCAATTTTCATCTTTGATTGCTTCTTCAAATGAAGAAGGTTGGAATGACAACAATGCAAAATTTGAACTAACATCCAAATCATCATAAATACCTTTCAAACTTCTCATCTTTCTCTTACCATTGCTTGATACATCACCTGATCGATTGCTAGGATAATCTTGATTTGTTGATCTGCTTGAGGATCCATGCTGCTCTGAAAATCTTGGAGTCCTTGTTGGGTGTCTCTGTTTGGTGTCTTCACTAGTGATTCTTGCTGCTCCTTTTCTGCTACATCATCTTCTTCCATCAGTGGAAATTGTGCATCAATTGTTTTGTCTATAGTTCCATTCCATGACTCCTGTTCCTTGAACACAACATATCTGCTAATTATGGTCTTCTTTGTGATAGGGTTATACAATTTCTAAGCTTTTGATTGCTCACTATAACCAATGAATATGCATTTTTCACTTTTATCATCCAATTTTCCTCTTCGCTCCTTAGGCACATGTGCATAAGCTACACATCCAAATACTCTAAGATGAGATACGCTGCAATACATACCTGACCATGCTTGTTCTGGTACTTTGTTCATCGCACCCTTTGTAGGAGATCTGTTGATCACATAAATATTACATGCAAATACTTCTTCCCAATACTCATTAGACAAGTTTCTTCCTTTCAACATGCTTCTTACCATGTTCATAATTGTCATGTTCTTTCTCTCTACTACACCATTCTGCTGCAGTGTGTACCTGTTTGTAGACTGTCTTCTGATCCCATGTTGTTTGCAGTAATCATCGAATGCCTTTGAGTCATATTCTCCATCATGATCTGACCTCAATACCTTGATCTATCAATCACTTTGGTTCTCTACTAAGGCCTTGAATTCTTTGAACTTTGAAAAAGTTTCAGACTTCTGTTTCAAAAAGTAAACCCAACTCTTTTTGTTGTAGTCATGAGTGAAATTGAGGAAGTAGAAACTTCCACCAATCGACTGTGTCCTCATAGGTCCACACAAGTTTATATGCACTAGCTCAAGAGGTTTCTTTTCTTTGTCTGCAACTCCCTTTGGAAAAATTTCACGATGTTGTTTTCCTTAGATGCAACACTCACAAGTACAAGCAAGCTCTTTGATGGGAGGTAATCCTCGACCATCTATTTCTACTGCAACAATCTTAAACCAGAAAAGTGCAAGTGTCCAAATCCATAGTGCCATAACCAATAATCATCAGAACATGCAACTGTAAAAGAACTCACCCGACCACTGTAATTCAAAATGAGAGGAAAAAGTTTGTTCCTCGTCATCTGCACCTTTTCTATCAGTTGCTTGCTTGGGGGCTTGTCATATATAAAAACTACTTAACCTTGAAAGATAACTTTGTATCCTTTCTGTGTCAATTGACCAACAGTTAACAAATTATGTTTGAGACTATGAACATAATATACCTCTAAGATTGTCTTCAGCTCCCCCTGCTTGGTCAGAATGTTGACTACTCCTTTGCCATCTACTTCCACATTCTTGTCAGTCCCCAACTTTACCTCTATTTTCACAGATTGATTGAAATTTGCAACCAAATCTTTGTTTCCTATCATGTGGTTACTGCAACCACTTTCTAACAACCACACACTAGCAAAAGGTTCATGTATGGTATGGCAAGCTAGGAACATATAGTTAGTACTCTCTGTAGTGACATTAGCTCGCTGGTTCCCTTGATCTGCTATTTTCTTCCCTAATCACGAGCAAAATGACCAAATTTATTGCAATAATAACATCTGACCTTTCATTTTTCAACTCTTTGATTATTGTTGAAGCTTTTGTAATTGCTTCCATTTGCATGTTCATGATCTTCTCGGTCATCTCTCTAACCACCATATCTTTCGCTTTGTCCTCTACCTCTCCTTCTACTTCTGCCTCGACCTCTGTCTCTTGAAATAGAAACCTGACTTTTCAAAGCGGTCTCTAAAGTGGAATCCTTATTTCTGTCTATCCTTGCCTCATGCAATAGAAGTGATCCCATAAGCTCATCAACTGTTAATGATGCCAAATCCTTGGCTACTTCTATGGCTGTAACCACAACATCAAATTTGGTAGACAAATATTAGAGGACCTTCTCAACCACTCTTTGAACTTTTATATCTTCACCATAAATATTTAATTGATTTACAACAGTTATGACCCGATTCATGAAAGAATCAATGTCCTCTGTCTCCTTCATCTGCAGACTTTCAAAATCTCTCCTAGTATTCTACAACTTAACAATATTGACTTTGGCCACACCTTTATAATTTGTCACCAAAGTATCCCATGCTACTTTTGTTGAAAATGTGGTCTTAATATTCTGGAACACTGCTAGGTCCACTCCCTATTGAATAAGCTACAACGCATGTGCATCCTTCTTTTTGTCTTTCTTCCATTGCTCCCTCTCTGCATTAGTGAGAGCTTGTTCTTCTTCTTCGTTCATAGGTTCTGAAAACCCAAAATTCACATAATCCCAAACATCATGTGCTTGCAACGTGGTCACCATCTTAGTGGCCCACACATCATAATATTTCCCTCTAAACGGTGGGAACTGGGGTTGCAAATTTGAGAAAGCCATCTTTCTCCAAAAATTTCTCTTTTTAAAAAAATACCCTAAATTTCTCTTTTGTAAAACTTTTTTTCAAAAAAATAATTCTTTCAATAAAACCCTAAATTTTTTATTTAAAAAAAAAACTTTAAAAAAAATGGTTCTCAAAAAACCCTTTTCAAAAACTCCCTTTTCAAAAACTCTTGATATTAATTTTTATGTATAAAAAAGATTTAAAAAAAAAATTGTTAGGAAACCAGCTCACAAAAAGATAAAAAGATAGATCAACACCTTAGAATTCAGCCTCTTCGAGGGGGAAACCTCCTTTACATTACAGAAATGGATAATTCTTGGATGATTCAAATGTCAAAACCTCCTTTCCATCTATAGGAGTCTAAGGGGACACAATATAACCAAGCCTACCTAACAATAATAATATAAAGACACAAAAATAACAATAGTAGGATTCTATGGGCCACAATAATAACAATATGGGGACAATAGGGGCACAACAATAACAATAAGGGATACAATGACAATAGTAATGGGGGAATCACTAGTATTATAGGGACCTAATGTGCCCCTCTCCTTCAAAAAAGTGTTGTCCTCAATGCTTGAGTAGTTCTGGGTGCTTCTGTATAAAATTTTCATTCTCCCATATGGAATCTTCAATGGGTAAGTTCTTCCACTAGATGAGATACTCTGAAATTGATCGATTTTGTAGCTGTCAAGTTCTTGTTTCTTTGACTACTTTAGGTTGCAATATGATTTTTCCTTCCTCATCAAGTTCTGGCAATATTGTTTGAACTGGAATCTTGTCACCCATAACCTTCTTTAAGCATGAAACATGGATAACTGGGTGCACTCGGGAAGCTGCAGGAAGTTCCGATTTGTATGCCATAGTACCTATCTTTTGCAACACCTTGTACAGACCATAATACTTTGGTGATAATTTATTATCCTTCTTAGCTTGCTTGAGGGACATTTTTTTATATGGTTGTAGCCGAAGGAATACCCAATCACCTACATCAAAACTTCTTTCGCTACGATTTTGATATGCCTGCTGTTTCATTCTATTCTGCGCGAAGGTAAGGTTATCCTTTAAGAGTTGGAGAACTTGTTGATGATGCTCGATGTGATCTTCCATTGCTTGAACCTTAGAATTTTCTCTTAAATATGATGTGATGGATGGTGGATGATATCCATAAAGTGCCATAAATGGGGTCATTTTTGTTGCAGTATGGAAGGAAGTGTTATACCACCATTCAACCAGAGGAAACCATTTGACCCATTGTGTTTGTTTATTAGATACAAAGCAATGAAGATATCGTTCCAAACATTTGTTTACTATCTCAGCTTTCCCATTAGATTGAGGATGATAAGATGAGCTATGAGCTAACTGAGTCCCAAAACAAGAAATAATTTTATCTAAAAATTTCTAGTGAAAATGGGATCTCTGTCACTTATAATAATCTTTGGGTTTCCATGTAGATTTTGAATTGTTTCCGTAAATGCAGTAGAAACTGTACTCACTTTAAATGCATGAGATAATGCACAAAAGTGTGCATACATGGTATGTCTGTCAACTACCACCATGATAACACTATATCCTTCGAACATGGGTAAAATTGTGATAAAATCCGCTTGGAATGGATAAGGGTTGTAATAGTCATGGGGTCTTAATTGTTTCAACTTTATTTTGTTGGTAAACCAAACATTTTGCCACAAACTTTTGAATATCCGATTTAAGGCCATCCCAAAAAAAGCCCTTCTTAACCCTATGGTAGGTTTTCAGAAATTCTGAGTGCCCTCCTAAGGGAGATGCGTGCAATTCCCTAAGAATCTTTTGTTTGAGTTGGGAATTCTTAGATAGGTATAATCGATCCTTGTACCATAACGAATCATTTTTCTAGCTAAATGTATCAGATGTACTGGGATCTTGTTGTATCTTTTGAATGAGTGCCCACACTTCCTCGTCATTCTTCCATTCATCCCTTGATTCGTTTATCCAATCTGTTTGGATAATAGAAATGGCGCAAAGAAACGCTTCCACATCCTCATCCTTTCTTGAGAGTGCATCTGCCAAAACATTTTGCTTCCCTTTTCTGTAGATGATTTCAAAGTCATAGCCCAATATCTTTGTAACCCATTTTTGCTGCTTTTCTGAAGATGATCTTTGTTCCAAAAAGTATTTAAGACTATCATGATCTATTTTTACCTTGAAGTGTCTTCCCATTAGGTAGGGTTGCCATTTCTTAAGTGCATGTAGTATTGCCAGCATTTCCTTCTCATAAAGAGCTTTGTGTAAATAATTTCCTTTGATTGGACAACTTTCAAAAGCAATGGGTCTTTGTTCTTGCATTAAAACAACACCAATTCCATTTTTTGAGGCATTACATTCCACAATAAAGGTTTTTGTGAAGTCTGGTGTAGCTAAGACTAGTGCTTGGCACATTACTTCTTTAAGATGTTCAAAGGCCTTTGTTGCTTTTGGAGTCCATGAGAATGCATATTTCTTTAATAATGTTGTTAGAGGTGCTACTATTCTCCCATAATTCTTAACAAACTTGTGATAATACCCTGTCAACCCGAGAAATCCTTGTAGATGCTTTATGGATGTGGGGATTTTCCATTCCTTAATGGTTTTAATTTTGCTAGGGTCTACCTTAACACCTTCATGAGATACAATATGACCCAGATATTCCTCCTCTTGTACTCCAAAGAAACATTTGGACATTTTTGCATATAATTGTCTCTCTTCCAATAGTTTGAGCACCATGTCAACATGCTGGTCATGATCCTTCGAAGACTCATTGTAGATTAGTATATCATTAAAAAACACTAACACAAATTTTCTAAGGAAGGGTTTGAAAATGGAATTCATCAAACCTTGAAATGTAGAAGGTGCGTTAGTAAGGCCAAAAGGCATGACCAAAAATTCATAATGACCCTCATGAGTTCTAAATGTTGTTTTTGGAATCTCTTCAGTCTTCATTCTGATTTGATGATATCCTGAACGAAGATCTAACTTGGTGAAGTAAATTGATCCATGCAACTCATCCAATAATTCATCAATGATAGGAATGGGAAATTTATCTTTAATAGTGAGCTTGTTGAGCTCCCTATAATCTGGACACATGCGCCATGATCCATCCTTCTTGTGAACCAATACTACTAGAGGAGAGAAAGAACTTTGACTAGGTTGAATTATACTAGCCTCTAGCATTTCTGTGACCATACATTCAATTTCGCTTTTTGGGACATATGGGTATCTATAAGGCCTAATGTTTGGAGGAACACTTCCTGGAATCAAATTGATAGCATGATCATGATCACGAATAGGTGGGAGGCCTTTGGGAGTCTCAAATACCTTATAATGATTGTCCAAGACTTTTTGGAGATTTGGAGAAATGGATGATTTTGATGTGGGAACCTCTAGTGAACATAAGTGTGCAATTATGCCTCATTGTTCTTTATTTAGAAGCTTTGTCATTCCATTAGAGCTGATTATCTTTCCTGGTTTCCCTACAATACCCCTTCATTCAATTTCCTTTCCTTTTGAATATAATTTCATGAAAAGTTCTTGAAAATTAAAAGCTATTGTACCTAAGGATTGTAGCCATTAGACTCCTAGTACAACATCAGCACCACCCATTGGAATGGAAAGCAATGGGCTATTCAATACATATTCTCCCCATGGATAACTTGATATTATGACACTTTCTTGAGCAATTTATGGTTCCTCCACTTGCAACCATCACTTGACACTTTGGTGTTGGATATAGGAATCAATTCAATTATTTGGCTATCTTATAATGAATAAAGTTATGGGTACTTCCTAAATCAATCAACACTATTACCTTTTCTTCTTGATATGCCCTTCTATCTTAATAGTTTGAGGAGTGGTAATTCCAGCCAATGCATTACAAGATATGGTCAGATTCATTTTTTCTTTTTCTAGGGTTTTTTTCTCATGTATATCCTCTTCTTTTGATGTTTCTTGTTCCCTTTGTTCCTCCTCTTCATAATCTATGTAAAATAACTTCTTCTCAGCACACTTATGAACTTTAGTGTATTTTCTATCACAACTGTAACAAAGCCCTTTTGCTCTTTTTCTTCCAATTGTTTTGGTGTCAACCTTGTAGGTTGTGGATGGCTAGGGGCAACAACACTTTCATCTTTATGATTGTGAGTGATAGGCTTCCTTGTTGCCATAATTTTGCTTTCCATTTTTCTTTCAAACCTGAGTGCCTTCTCCAATGAATTTGGTTCCTAATGGTGAACCTCATGTTGGATGTTATCTTTTAAAGTCCCTATGAACATATCAATCCTATGCTCCTCTGGAATATCTTTAAACCTTATATTCAATTTTTGGAAGTCCTCAATGTGCTCCATCATTGAACCCTTTTGTTTGAGATTCATCATTTGGCTTAAAAAAATGTTGCTTTTTGTATCCTCATAATGTGTTATCATTTCATCTGTAAAAATAACGCAAGTGACAATTTGTTTACGAGAACAAAGCCATTGATACCATACAAACTGATTTGGTTCCAAATATAAAGTTGCAATGCATACCTTTTGTGCATTTTTCACATTATGGAGATCAAAAAATTGCTCCATCTATAGTATCCATGTTCCAGGATCCTTTCCATCAAACTTACTCATATCGATCTTTGGAACATGGTGGTTCTTCGATCCAACTTTAGAGCCTATAAAATCATGATTAATGTTTATTTTGTTCTCATCATGAGTTTCCTCTACTACCCTTTTGCCATTAGTAAGCATTTCTTGTAGAAACTTTGTCAAATCTTCCATGCCTGTCTTCAAATCTGTCTTCAAATCATCCATTTTAGTTTCCATGCCATCCATCTTAGCTTCCACACTGTCCATCTTAGCTTCCACACCATTCATCTTAGCTTCTACACCTTTCTTTAAACCATCCATCTTAACATCCACACCTTTCTCTAAACCATCCATCTTAGCTTCTACATATTTCTTTAAATAATCCATCTTAGCTTCTCTTACATTTTGTGCAATGACATTTTTTGTACTTGGTCTTGTAATTTTGATATATCATGTTGCATTTCTTCCTCTTCTTCATGAGTCATGCTAGAGCTTTTATGTTGCTTACTAGGTGTTTCCATTTTCTTTCTTCGGGGCATCAATAACTGATAATAATGCTTCACTATGCCCTTTGAATTCCTTCAAACTAATTTTTCAAACCAAGCTTATGCAAAAATTGCAAAAAAAAAACTACACACCCTTTTTTTTCACTTTGTAGGAGCCTGATATTGAATCTGATTTATTTATGCGATTTTAGCTCTTCCAGTTCTAAAATCGCAACCTGTCATAGCTCTCTGTGTCATCTTTCCAATGCCACCAGTCTGATAGAAATTGGATTCTATAAGAAAGATTTATGCACAATCTCCCAAGATGACCTGATTATATACATTTTCAGAAGAGCAAACTTGTATAAAGTGCCACGTGTCACTATTTTGACCTTTGGATCTGAAACATTTATACAAGAAATGACAGTCTGTCCACCTTTTGTGACTTCTTACGAAACTTCAATCTAATGCTCAGACAGTTATGACGATTTTCCCACGGTGACCTGCCTGGAATGTAATTCGAGGGTCTACAAAAACCCTAACTTCATGAGACTATATCTCCGAAAATATAGCGAGACAAGATCTGAAATTTGAAGCCGAGGTTTAGACAGATTTCTTCTCAAATGGGTTTTTGTTTTAGCTTCTGAGACTTTGTATCGAAAGAGTTAGAGAGAAAATCCGACGATGACCTGTTTTAGCTTAAATTCGGTAGCTTGCAAAAGCCCTAACTTCCTCAGATCATATCCCTGAAAATATAGTGAGACAAGATCTGAAATTTGGACTCGAGGTTCAACACGAATTTGTCTCAAATGGGTTTTTTTTTGCTTCTGAAACGTCGCAGAAAAAAAATTTTATAGTGAAAATGCCAATATGACCAATTTGGAGTAACAAAACCCTAGAATCCAAAGCTTTGATACCAAATGTTAGGAAACCAGCTCACTAAAAGATGAAAAGATAGATCAATGCCTTAGAATTTAGCCTCTTTGAGGGGGAAACCCCTTTTACATTACACAAATCAATAATTCTTGGATGATTCAAATGAAAAAACCTCCTTTCTATATATAGGAGTCCAAGGGGACACAATATAACCAAGCCTACCTAACAATATTAATATAAAGACACAAAAATAACAATAGTGGGATTTTGTGGGGCACAATAATAACAATATGGGGACAATAGGGGCACAACAATAACAATAAGGGATACAATGACAATAGTAATGGGGGAATCACTAGTATTATAGGGACCTAACAAAATCTTTATATATAAAAAAATCAACAAAAAAAAAACTTTAATTTTAATGATTCCCACTCAATGTATTAAAAGAACTTCCCACTACACTTATTTAATTTAATGACTTGGTTTAAGAACCTATTCGGCATTAAACACCGTGAGCTTCTAAACAGTTTATACAAACTGCATTAAAAATTCTGCTGTCATGGTGAGGCCATGTGACCAACAATAGTATTAACTATTTCAAATTGCATTCCACCAACGACAATTGTGGTTGACCCAATTACAGTTTCAGCTCGCAGTGCATAGGGCTGCAAACCTTTGATACCAAAATAATTCTACAGCTAATTTCTCAACAACTGACAAGCTACGGCTTATCACTCAACGGCTACGCTGAAAATTTCAACCCTTGAATCTGGACACTGCCATTACAAAATTTTTGATGGTTCTTCTCTAGCTTTGATACCAATTTGTTGGAAAGGCAGAGGAGACAAAACACAATTCACACATAAAACATGAGTTGTTGCCCTTCTATTGATCACACAAAACATGATAATTACAATGAACCTGGTTAAGGGTATTTAAACCTTTTCCAACTAGCTAACTGCCTAAAATATCTTGATATACAACTACATGCAATCTCACACTCAAAGTAGTCTATCACTTAACTCACATGACTCAACACTCAATCATGCAATCAAGTCTTTCCAAATGGTCTTCCCAAAAAGACTTGTCTATCATTTCCATAAAAAAGAGCTCCGAACACTTTTAAAGACAATGGTAGTCTATTGCAGGCCTTTCAATACTTATCCACTAGATCTTCAAATCCTGGGGGTGGATGGCGTTGAAGGCATGCAAGCAGAAGAGTTCTTGGGAATGTTGTGGATTAAGGCCATAAATCGATGACTCTTCCACTCTTGACCTCCTGAGAACATCTCTGTCTCGAGATGTAATCAATATTAAATTGTTGGATTGAAGAACATCTTGAATTGGCCTAAGAAGTGCATCTAACTCATTAACATGATCTACATCACCTAAAATTACCAACGCCTACAAAGATGAGAAACAGGTTTTAAGCAGCTCTATTCCTTCACGAACACATTCTATTATTTCATTTCTTTGAGTCAAGCACTCAAGAAGTTTCTTTTGCAATAATTCTAAAGAGGCTTTGCATTCTCCCTTACATCAGATAAGAAGCAAGATCTATTGTATTCACACTTCTTCCTATTGAAAATTTCTTTAACTAAAGTTGTCTTTCCAATACCACCCATGCCTACGATCCTGATAACCCGGGGTCTGTCACTCTGCTGCTGCTGCACCAACAAGACTTTATTTTCAAAATCTTCAATCTTTTCATCCAAACTGGTGGAAAGTTCTGCAACATCCAACCTGCGAGTTCTTCTCAGCTTTTGCAACACAGAATCAACAACTGCATCGACTAGCTCTCCCTCATCGCTAGTTATTGACAAGGAAATATAAAAACTAATAGTTAGAAAAATAATAAAACTGTAGGTAAAAGAATCTTACATATCGAATTGATAGAGAGAAGTTCGACTTCTCACCCGTTAAACTTCTCCAGCTTTAGCCCACTTATTCCTGCAATAGTAGAGAGAGCAGTCCTCCAATTTTCAATGGTGGTAGAGTCATAATGCGGTTGAGAGTCATGAGTTCTCCTCTTTTTGAGGTTGCGTATAGCTTGAGCATACACTCCTTCGCCTTGTGTCCATCTAAGCTCGCAGGGATGGATATTGTAAAATGCAAGTATAATAGGCTTTCCTGGCTCCACCATCAGATGGAGCTTGTCGAGACACGATTTAGATTGCGCATATTGGAGCGAGAATATAGCCACATGGACATAAGCAGTTTTAATAGCGTCTTGTATTTGAGAAGTTAAAGCATCTCCTACTAGCATTTCCTGCTTGTCCCAAAAGACTCAGAATCCATGTAAAACCAGGCGACGGTAAACGTAGTTGGCGAGGGTATTTTTTGTATCCAGACCACGATGGTTGAGGAATACCCCATATCTAGAATAGGCCAGGGGATTAACAACAGTGGAGGTGGAGGCCATTGCCACTTTGAATGTATAGATAGAAAATGGCATAATGGGTTGAAGGGATGCAAATTGCCAGGAATTATGTTAGTTTAGGAGTTTCAGAAGCGCAATGAAACTTTGTAAAGATTGAAATGAAAAATATTGTAGTTCATAAATAGATAGATAGAAGGAAGTTAAAGCCTTCATCCCTAGTTTAGGTACATTCTGCAACTCGTATGAAAAGGCAATACATTCAAAGGAATAAAAGTTGAATCGCTGCTATGAGGTAAAATCCATGGTTTCTTCAATTCTATCTGGTATGGAAGTTGCAGAGAATGAAAGGACTGTAAAGTATTGGTCTTGGTCGACCATTCCCCAATAAGAAATTTTGTGGGGATGAACATCCATTTTCCTATGCACTTGGCCAACTATAAAGTAGTGGTCTTGTTGGGCTATTGCAAGATAGAATGTGGGGATGAACCCACTTTTCTATGGACTTGACGCGTATTCAACGACATTGCAGATTTTACATGGAGTCAAAGGGATACAGAATCTGGAGTGGAAACTATGCTCTGTCGTGTAAGTCACGTATATCCAAGATGTGCAAGCCAAAAAAACATCGATTCAGTCCCGTCAACCTCAATTCTTCCTAGAAAATAAGTTGATTATTGAACTTTAAAACTCCTACAACTCCCACAATACTGACTTAACAAAACATATGATCACCATCTATCCAAAACTAACTAACTCAAATTATATAATAACTATTTATATTAGTAAATATTAAAATGAAATACAATAAATTTTTAATTTATATAATTTTAATCTTAGTTATATATATAAACATTTTATTTTCCATTTATTATGATATCATATAATGTATATATATAATTAATTTAAATTAAATAATATTAATTTTTAATTAATTATCAAATAAAAAATACATACTATTTATTAATATATTTCTAGAATTATATGATGATAATGTGTGATAATTAAAAAACAAATTATTGATTTGGTAGGTAGAGATTAAAGAAACTTAAATATTTAAAAACATTTTAATACAAAATTATTATTATGATTATTATTTCTAAAATTTGTTTAAATGTTTTATAAGGCTTATTAAAGTTTTGAAAATAAAAAATAATTTTTAAATTTTTAAAATTTGAATTTTATTTTTTTATTGGTTCATATAGATGAAATCACTAATTTGTGGTGTTATAAAAAGAATTTTTCAAAAATAAAAATTATTTAAAAAAAGAAAAAAGAAAAAAAATGTATATATGCACTAAGTGTATAATAATATATACACATCAAATCTCAATATTTATAAAAAAAACCATTAAAATAGTACACACATAAAATCTTAATATTTATGAAAATTCATTCTAATATTATGAAAAACAATACACACATCAAATCTCAATATTAAACCAAAAAAAAAAAAAAAAAACCCAACAAACAAACAAACAACTCATTAAAATAGTACACTCATAAAGTCTCAATATTTATGAAAATTTCATTTTTGAGTGTTGCAATCTCATTTTTTATTTGTATTTTTTGAAAATAATTTACAAAATTTGAAAATAATTTACAAAATTTGAAAATAATTTACCTTGTGAGAACATCTCTGTCTCCAGATGTAATCAATATTAACTTGTGAGGGTGAAGAACATCTCGAATTGGCCTCAGAAGTGCATCTAATTGATTAACATGATCTACATCATCTAAAATTACCAACGCCTGAACCAACACCTGCAAAGATGAGAGACGGGTTTTAAGCAGCTCTATTCGTTCACTAACACATTCTATTGTTTCATTTCTTTGAGTCAAGTACTCTAGAAGTTTCTTTTGCAATGATTCTAAAGAGGCTTTGGCAATGATTCTAAAGAGGCTCTGCGTGCATTCTCCCTTACATCAGATAAGAAGCAAGATCTAATGTATTCCGACTTCTTCCTATTGAAAATTTCTTTAACTAAAGTTGTCTTCCCCATACCACCCATGCCTACGATCCCGATGACCCGGGGTCTATCAGTCTGCTGCCGCTGCACCAATAAGACTTTATCTTCAAAATCTTTAATCTTTTCATCTAAACCTGTGGGATGTTCTGCAACATCCAAGCGGCGGGTTCCTCTCAGCTTTTGCGACACAGAATCAACGACTGCATCCACTAGCTCTCCCTCATCCCTAGTTATTCACAAGAAAATATAAAAACTAATAGTTAGAAAATAAATAAAACTGTAGGTAAAAGAATCTTACATATTGAATTGATAGAGGGAAGTTCGACTTCTAGTTCTCACCCGTTAAACGTGTCCTCATTTCTGCAACAGCATAGAGAGCAGTCCTCCAATTTCCAATCGTGGTGGAGTTATACCGCGGTTGAGAGTCATATGTTCTCTTCTTTTCGAGGTTGCGTAGGGCTTCAGCATACACTCCTTCGCCTTGTGTCCGTCTAAGCTTGCAGGGATGGATATTGTAAAATACAGGTATAATAGGCTTTCCTGACTCCACCATCAGCTGGAGCTCGTCGAGACACCATTTAGATTGTGCATATCGGGGCGAGAAGATAGCCACATGGACATAAGCGGTTTTAATAGCGTCTTGTATCTGGCAAGTTAAAGAATCACCCACTTGCATTTCCTCCTTCTCCCAAAAGACTCGGAATCCATGTAAAACCAGGCGACGGTAAAGGTAGCTGGCGAGGGTCTTTTTTGTATCCGGACCACGATGGTTGAGGAAGACCTCGTAACAAGAATTGGTGGGGTGATTGAAAGCAGTGGAGGTGGAGCCCATTTCCAACTGGAATGTATAGATAGAAACGGGCACTAATGGGTCGAAGGGATGCAAGTTGACAGGAATTATGTTAGTTTAGTAGTTTCATAAGCGCAGAGAAACTTTGTAAAGATTGGAATGAAAAATTTTAATAATATTTTAAATTTAAATGTTGTAAAAGACATTGACATACAAACAAAATTATTAAGATCGCACTCCACTATCGCTACCAAATGTTTTTGGCAGATATGCTATTGAATGTTGTTATAAATATAATTGTGATTTCGAGATAAAACTAAAATCATGAATATCTGAATTTCAAGAGTATGTTTTACTTCTTACTTTTAAAAAATAAATCATAATTTTTTTTAATATATATAATTAAATAAAGAATATATAGTTATTTTTTATTTTTAAGTGTGATTTTGTTATTACTTTTCAAATAAATAATTGTTTTAATTAAAACTATTTAAATGAAATTAAAAAGTTAATAAGTTTATTAATTATTTAAATAAATAATGCTATATATATAAATATATGAGTGTTATTATAAGATAGAGAAATTATTTTGATCTCACAATCAATTAGTTGAACAAATATCTCAACCATACATTAATTTAGGAAGCTAGTTAGTTGAAGAATATCTCTTACACCAACAAGATCTAACCAACTCCTTAATAATAAGGACTGACACCTTTTGTGATCAAATGTCAAACATAAGACAAGTAGGAGTTATATACTCCAACTCTCCCACTTAACTACTACTTTTTGTCTTAATTTCAATCAAGTGATTCTTTGCCAATATGCACTCCTCTGTGACACATGATCCACTATGAACTGAAGCACATCCTTATTAGAAAATTCTATCTGTGGTTCAACCTAACATTGACATACATATAAAGAAACAACCATTCACTGGAATGCATGGGTAACCAATTGCTACAATTGTCGACATACTAGGATGTTATTCACATACATGGTTCATTCAACCATCCTTGAATCACATATATTCATACTTGTACCTATACTTCCTACATCACCATGATCATCATCTTGGGTTTTCTCTTCTTACCAAGCTCTAGGTTATTTTAGCTTACCTTCAACCATGCCCCTAACACTCCTACAACAAAATCCCAAGGAATAAAAGGCTCTACAAGAATCCCCCTCCCTATGCTCCCTATCTCTTGCAAACTTGTGTTTCTTCATCACATTCCTTGCACGGTTTCTACTTACCACAAACAACACACAAATGGTTTTGGATGGCCACA
This sequence comes from Pinus taeda, assembly GCA_000404065.3. Lineage (NCBI taxonomy): Eukaryota > Viridiplantae > Streptophyta > Pinopsida > Pinales > Pinaceae > Pinus > Pinus taeda. The sequence goes on from APFE031697220.1 coordinate 154,380, forward strand.
AACCATCACACCAACACATCAAGTGGCTTCTAGTTGACCATAAACTTTCCTCTATCATGTGGTTTCTATCTTACCATAAACCTACACTAAAAAATGGTTTTTAGATTACTAGATTACCACGAACATTACAAGGTGACAAATTTCAGGGGTATACATGCCTCATCAGGCTTACATCATCATTGAATTAGGTACATACAGTTCTCATACTTCATCCATGGAGATACCATGTATATACCTTAAGTTTCTCTATGATCAATACATCAACCCAAACATGATGTACTATAAACTTGCTTAAAAACACTATGTGTGAGCCACATTATAATATGAACTTGAGCCTATTCCAAAACGCTCACAAATGTTTACCTTCATTGTCCACCATCATTTGGATTCCAGTACTATCATCTTCACCACTTCCATGTACACTATCATTAGCTATTCTTCTTTGCTACTTCAAGGATCACATCTTCACTTGCACTTTCTTCACTATGGTCTTTCTTCCTATAAATACATAAGTGTTATCTCAAGATAGAGAAACTATCTTGATTGCACAACAACTAGCTAAGTAAATATCTCAACCATACACCAATTTAGGAAGCTAGTTAGCTAGAGAATATCTTTCACAACAATTAAATCTAACCGATTCCTATAATAAAAATAGAATCCTTCTTCAACGAATTAGTCACACTTAAAACAAATAAAAATTATATATTTCAACAAAATAATCAAATATTCTTATATATAATCGCATTTTGTCTCTTAAAAAAAATATAAACACATCTTATTTTATTTTTAAAGTAAAGATAATAACTAAAACAGTTTCTCTGGCGTATAAAACGCAATTTACTAACCACAATTATTTCATTGCACATTTTAATAAACCTAAACTTGTATTTCAATTAGAGTCCATTATACTATTCTTATATATAATCGCATTTTGTCTCTTAAAAAAAATATAAACACATCTTATTTTATTTTTAAAGTAAAGATAATAACTAAAACAGTTTCTCTGGCGTATAAAACGCAATTTACTAACCACAATTATTTCATTGCACATTTTAATAAACCTAAACTTGTATTTCAATTAGAGTCCATACTCGAAGAATAACCATTTAGAGAAAACATAACTAACGAAATACAAGCAAGGGCAAGCAAGGGCTTAAAATTACACTAATGGTATAAACACAATCTTCAAATTCACCACACCAATCCATACCCTTCACGATATCAAAGGTTTCCATTAGCTCACATTATGATATAAAAAAAATATCATTATCTTCCTCATCTCACACTATCAATATTTAAGGAAATATATCCATTTGTATAAGTTTCTAGCACTTTTACAAGATGCACCTATATATTGTTTATTGTTTATGACTTCATTCTATTTGGATTGGCATTTCCTATATATGAAAATAACTTTCATTTTCCAAATACATATAAATTTTTACACATTAATATATCCAATGGTAAACTAAATGAGTATAAGTACAGATGCATTTGAATGGTAAAACGCACACAATGACATTCCAACCCTAATAGTTAAAATAAACTTAGAATATTTATCTATATATTGTTTATGACTTCATGCCATCTGTTCATTCCATTTGGATTGACATTTCCTATATATGAAAATAACTTTATATACAATTTTTACACATTAATATATTTGATTGTAAATTAAACGAGTATAAGTACAGATGCATTTGAATGGGAAATTGCATATAATGACATTCCAACCCTAATAGTTAAAATAACTTGAATATAAATATTTGTATGATATTCGGATGATATAAGTTCTAATTTCAACTTATCCTTCTTTTTCTTAATAATTTTTTTTTTTTTTTAATTTTTTTTTATCAAAAGAGGAATAATTTTTATATTACACAATTTGTGTACAAATTAGAAATGTTTGTATTAGTCTAAATGCATTCATAAGGATTTAACAAGATAGCCATAACTAAAAATGCAATTCCATTGGCAACGGTTGCAACGTACCAATACTCATTAATGCATTATCTAAGATGTCTACTATGTCACATAATTTGTAAAATGAAATAGTATTCTTGGTGTTTTCTTTTCCCTTCTTATTCGTATTTCTATTCTTTGCAGTTATGCTGAGGTTTGAGCTTGAATTAGCCTCAATTTTCAAGGATATTATACTATTGTCATTATTTTATTCTGCATTTTTCTTTTATTTGAGATATTGGCAACAAACACAAACCCTTCCATGAGGATTTTCAAGTACTCAAACATTCATGGGTATGTGAATCTATACTTAGAAAGAAGTAAAAAAAAATGCTTTGTATTGAGAAAATTAAGAACATGAAAACCACTGTGTAATTTCACTAATTAAAGTAAGGTTATAACATCCTCACCAAGGTTCAAGTCTCCAAGTGACATGCTCATGTTCGTGCTCATGTTTATGTGCTCCTATACATGTAAAAACAAGTAGGGTTAAGGAAAGGTCCAAGGAAATTTTAGCATAATAAATACCCAAACTTGCAGCTTCTTAGTCAAAGAGGGATTTCATAGCATAGAAAGGCATTTCTATCTCATCGTTAAGTCTAAAATAGAACAATAGCTTGTTATGCATGTTGGCTGGGATCTTTTAGACAAAACAAAACTAACATTTAACTTCGATCAATTAAATTTCATTAACATAAGAGAGGAGATTTGATTTTATAATCATAGAAGTTAGAATCACAAAAGCTTGTCTCACAATCTTTATAATACAAATTGTTATGAAACCAGCTCACAAAAAGATAGAAAAGATAGTTGAACGCCTTAGAATTCAACCTCTTCGAGGGGGCAACCTCCTTTATATTACACAAATGAACAGTTCTTGGATGGTACAAATGAAAATACCTCCTTTCTATATATAGGAGTCTAAGGGGTCATAATATAATCAGAGCCAACATAATAATAATAATATAAGGGCATAATAATAACAATAGTGGGCTTCTATGGGGCACAATAGTAACAATATGGGCACTACATGGGTACATCAATATAATAACGAGGTTGTACTAATAACAATAAGGGGTTACACTAGTAGTATAGGGGCCTAACATGCCCCTCTCCTTCAAAACGTGTTGTCCTCAACACTTGAGTAGTTCTTCATGCTTCTGTATAAAATTCTTGTCCTCCCATGTGGAATCTTTAGCGGATAAGTTCTTCCACTTGATGAGGTACTATGAAATTGATTGATTTCATAGCTGTTGGGTTCTTGTTTCTGTGACTGCTCCAAGTTCCAATATGATTTTTCCTTCCTCTTCAATTTTTGGCAATATTGTTTGAATTGGGATCTTTTGAAACTTTTGAATAAGTGGCCATACTTCTTGGTCCTTCTTGGTACTTCTTGGTCTATTATCTAGTTGGATAATAGAAATAGCACAAAACAATGCTTCCACATCCTCATCCTTTCTTGAGAGTGGATCTGCAACAAAATTTTGCTTCCCTTTTCTATAGATGATGTCAAAGTCATAACCCAACATATTTGTGACCCATTTTTTTTGTTCTTCTAAAGATAATAGTTGTTCTAAAAAGTATTTAAGGACTATCATGATCCATTTTTACCTTGAAGTGTCTTCCCATTCGATAAGGTCACCATTTTTTAAGTGCATATAGTATTGCCAAGATTTCCTTTTCATAAATAGCTTGCTTGAGATGTAGCAGTAAAAATACCCAATCACTACATCAAAAAATTTTTCACTACGATGTTGATCTACCTATTGTTTCATTTGATTTTGCACCAAAGTGGCGTTATCCTTTAAAAGTTGGAGAACTTGTTTTTGATGCTCGATGTGATCTTTCACTGCTTGAACCTTTTTCTTCTTGATATGTCCTTCTATCTTTAGTGTTTGAGGAGTGGTAATTCTTCCAATCCTTTACAAGATATGTTCGGATTCATTTCCTGATGCTCGATGTGATCTTTCACTTCTTGAACATTTTTCTTCTTGATATGCCCTTATATATTGATAGTCCTTCTATATTGATAGTTTGAGGAGTGGTACTTCTGACCAAAGAAATTTTTTTTTTCTCGGCAATACTAACTATTTTATATTAAAATGTACAGTGGAATTTTACAGCCATAGACGCTTGCAGCCCAGGGCCAACTGTGGCTCCATGGGCAGCATAGATCGACACTTACAAAAGCCTCGCATGGCGACATTAACAAAAGACCTCGACATTGTCTGAAGACTGACACTGAGAGACTCTAGAAAATCTTTTTGATAGCCCACGCAGGGGCATTTCCTGAGCAGTCTTGTGGAGTATAGCTGCTAAAAAGACTGTTGACAAAACCCAGTACATACAAAAAACATGACAACCCTGGACTCGGGTTCGAAACTAACTGCTTCCCATCTTTTGGGGTACCTCTGACCATGAGCACAATGTGACAGACATAGGAATACAGAAAAGACACAAAACAAAGACTATCAATTAACCAAAACCCGACCTGAGAGAATGCGTCGTGAGTGAGGATGTCACCGGAACACCGTCGCCTACTGAAGCTACTCTTCAAGTATCTCCTCCTCAATTGGGCATCCCCAGAGATCTTCTGGACTATCCCTCGGTGCATCGTTGGCCTTTTTCTGCGAGGAAGGTGATTCGGGGTCATGAGAGTGCAGGGGTGGCAAAGAGCACGCTGCTGCTGAAGTGCCTTCCCCCGTGGACGACTGTCCCAATAAACTCTTGCCCTTACCCTTTCCTGAGCGTTCCTCATCAATTGAAGGCCTCTCTGGTATGGGCTTCTCTCTGCCACTCTCCGAGTCTTCCTTCCTGACAGCCGAGGGCGACCCCTCTTCATTCTTTTCTGGAGTATTGGTGAAGAGTACCGAAATGTGCGCGTCGACGCCTGGATTTCCCCCTGAGCGACCCAGCGAGAAAATGACTGAGCCGAAGGCAGGTAGCACAGGTTCCCCAGTCTCACCACTGCCCACCTGCACCGCTTGGCCTGGCTGAATTGGGGTGGCTCCTCTTCTACGGTGGCAATAGCAGCAACAATAGTGGTGATGGGAGTCCCCTGCAGGAGGGCGGGAGGATGCTCCCCTTCCCGAGCTTCGGCGGCAAGGCATCCTCTCCCGCACCATGAAATCCACCAATTCTGCACTCCTTCTCCTAGCAAAACTATACCGGAAAGTTTGTTGCTCCCCAATTGGGCTGAAGCAGAGCCCAAGAGAGCCAGAACACAGGCTGAGAAGAGGTATAAAGAGACAAGCCTCTCTCCAGCGCTCCACCTCCAACTCTCCGCTAGAATTCTCAGATTGCTCAGCTTTGCCTTCACAATAAATCGTCGCCAAATCCAACAAACCCATCCATTTAATCTCATCGTCTTCTGCATTGAGGGGACTGCCATTGAATGCAGAATGCAGGGTCTCCTTCACCTCAAACCGCTCCATTAAGGATGCCTGCATCCTTACCCGCGTTGGAACTTCGTCGGCTCGAGACATTTATGGCTTCTGCGCCATCACGTGGCAGTGCGTGCTTGCCATATGGCTCATCTCTTGCCCGACGTAGGTCACCCGCATCCGGGGGAGTAGTTTCTGCTAGGACCAAGCTTTGACACTCCTGGAGCTTCTGCCTGTTAGAGATGATACTGATATCTCCAGATAGAAGCGTGTGAGCATACTCTGTGCCAATGTTAGCGAGGAGATCCGCTACTTTGTTGCCCTCCCTTTTAGTGTGAGAGAAGGAGATGGCGCTGAAATTGCTAAGCTTCTTGGCTAGAGCGTTTAGCCTGGCTTCAAGTCTCCAGCTGGGCGTTATTTTCCTTGCGTTGGAGCCGTTCTGCAGTCGGGTGGCCATATTGATGAGAATCTGAGAATCTCCTTCGACAATGATGGGTTGAAGATTGAGGTTCCCTGCCTGCAAAAGTCCTTGCCATAGACCTTCCAGTTCGGCTGAATTGTTGGTGTCCCATCCAATATTTCCAAAGAAAATTCGGATGGGTTTACCTTCAGAGTCCCTGATTATACCTCCATATCCTGCCTCTCCTGGATTTCCTTTGGAAGCCCCATCAAAATTTAGCTTGAAGGTGCCTGTGGGAGGGGCTTGCCATTGGCAATCATCCTTGTTATGAGCAATAGTGGTATGATTATTGAGAGAGTCAGAGGGGAGCTGTAGCTGCCAGTTTTCCAGGATGTTGCGTTCATTGTCCGTAGTGGGAAGGTCATCCTTAGTCCACTTTTGAAGTGTCATTGTCTCCTGAATGTTTTGATGAATTTTCCTCCAGATTTCTTCTGAGGTGGAATGCTTGCTTTTAAAAATGCATTGGTTGCGCTTCTTCCAAATGTTCCAGAGGACAATCCCCGGGATGATGCTCCATATATGATTGAGGATCTTGCAGTTGTAGGGTTGCGTTGGCCAAAGTCTTAAGGAGCTGACAATGTCATCCTCACCCCTGCAGCTCTTTTGACATCTGAAACTGGCCCTGTCCCAAAGTTGGCTGGCAAGGGGGCAAACTGCCAGAAGATGTTGAAGAGTTTCCTCATTTTGCGCACAGTTTGGACATAACGAGGGTCCATGGAAGTTCCTCTTTCTGAGTTTGTCCCATGTGAGGATTTTTTTGTGACTAACTAGCCAAAGGAAGTAGGCTATTTTTGGCCACGGTCCAAGCTTCCATATTTTACTCCAAACAGGGTCCGGGGGGGAGGAGAAGCTGCATGACAGAATGTAGGCTTCTGAAGTGGTGTAGGACCCTTTGGGCTGATATCCCCATCTGAGAATGTCCTCTTCATGATCCTGCCTGATCCGCCTTTTCTTGAGTTCAGATTTAAGATCTTCTTGCTGGTGCGTGTCAGCTTAGGGGAGGATTTGGTTACTGCTCCTCCATATCCTGAAATTATGCTCCATCTCTGGGGTCCAGAATTGATGAATTGTTTCAAGCTGCTGGATCAGCCCTGCAGGGATTAGCTCTGGGTGAAGAATATCCTGGAGTTTGGGCCGCTGATTCCAGGCGTCAGTCCAGAATCTTGCTGTGCGTCCATTCCTGATTTCCCAGAAGCTCTGCTTCTGAATAAGTTGGTAGTGTTGTTTTGCCGCATTCCAAATTGCAGATCCGTTTTCTGTAGGGATGAAGCAGATGAGTTCCTCTTGTGGTCGGTTTCCAGCATACTTGGCTGTCCATATTTGCCCCCAGGGTTTCTCTGGGCAGGTGATCCATTGCCACCAAATTTTTGCATTCATGATGGAATTTCTTTTTTCTGGATCCCTTAATCCAATGCCTCCCTTCTCCTTGGGCATGCAAACGTTGGACCATTTTACTAATGCCCATTTCGGATTAGTGGCAGCACTATTCCAAAGAAAGTTACGCTGTAGGTTTCTTATGCTCTTTAAGACCCATTTGGGTGCAGCCAGAATAGAGAATAAATAAAGAGGCATGGCTTGCAAAACCGATTTGATGAGAACTATTCTACTAGCCAAGTTGAGTGATCTGAGGGTCCAGAGGTTGAGAGGGCTTTCTAATTTCTCAAGCAGGGATCGCCAGGCAAGATTTTTTAACTTAGAATCTGAGAGGGGGGCTCCCAAGTACTTGGTTGGAAGAGATGCAGCAGTGAAACCCAGGATGTTGGAGACAACAATTTTGACAGAAGGCGGAGTATGGAAGAAGAAGATTTGTGATTTGGACCCGTTGACTTGCATGCCTGAGGCTTCAGAGAAATCATTTAGGAGGGATTTTAGACGACGAGCTTCTTGGGCAGAGGGATAGCCAAAAAGCATCGTGTCATCCACAAACTGATGGTGGGAAGTAGGAGGGGAGTTGTGCACAGAGAGACCTTTGATCTGATGCGTTTGGAGAGCTTGCTTGATGTGCCGCCCAAGTCCTTCGGCCATGAGGACGAAGAGAAAGGGGGATAGGGGGTCCCCCTGCCTGATTCCTCGAGAAGGATTGAAGGACTGGGAGGGGATTCCATTAACTAGAATAGAGAAGTGGGTGGAGGTTATCAGGTTCATGATCCATCGAACCCAAGGCGGGCAGAAACCAAAAGCTTTTAGCATGTCGTGAATGTAGTTCCAGCTTAGCTTATCAAAAGGCTTGGAGAGATCAAGTTTGAGAAGCATACCTGATTGCTTAGATTGCTGAAGGGAGTGAATGATTTCATGGGAGAGCAGAATGCCATCCATTATGTGCCTTCCTTCAACGTACCCTGATTGCTCCAGAGAAATCAGCCCAGGAAGAAGAGGTTTCAGACGATTTGCTATGACTTTAGAGATGACTTTGTAGATGACGTTACAGAGAGCAATAGGCCTGAATTTGTCAGGGGTGATGGAATCCGCTTCTTTGGGAATGAGAGTTAAGAAAGTGGCGTTGAGAGAGGGTAGGATCCAGCGCGTTGCCCTTGATTCTTCCACCAACAGCCAAACCTCCTCTCTTAGCATATCCCAAAACGCATGAAAAAAGGTGGTGGTCAATCCATCTGGTCCTGGGGCTTTGCCTTCCTTAAGCTGCTTCATTGCTTCATCTACTTCTTGTGGAAGAATAGGACACATTAGGAGTTCGTTTTGATCCTCCGTAATGATTTTTGGGATGTTGTTCGTAATTTTTCGGATAGCCTGACTTCGGTCCTCTCCTTGATCCTTGTGAATCTGCTTGAAGTGGTTGAGAAGTTCCTCTTCTATCTCCTCATGAGATTCCGCTTTTACCCCTGACTGTTTTTGGATGAAAGGGATGTTGTTGTGAATCCTCCATTGTATTTTGGTTCTGTGGAAAAATTTAGTGTTGCGCTCTCCTTCCTTCAACCATCTGACTCTAGACTTTTGTCTCCAATACATCTCTTCCTGCTTTCTTCTATTTTCCAATTGGCTGAGGATGGTGCATTCCTGCTGCAATGTGGTTTCCGAGTGCCCTTCTGTGATGATTATTTGGTGGAGGGTCTCCAGGTCCTGAGTGAGCTTTTGTTGCTCTTTGAAGATGTCTCCAAAAGTGTCCCTGTTCCACCTTTTCAAGTGATCTTTCAGAAATCGAAGTTTCTGCTGGAATTGATACATCTTGGATCCTTGAGGGGGAATGAACGAGGCCCATACAACTTTTACATAATCCCTAAAGTTGGGATGAGTGAGCCAAAAGCTTTCAAATCTAAAGGGCCTTTTGGTTGTGCTGCCAAGCCTTTGCCATTGCAAAGCGATTGGCCAGTGGTCGGAACCAGGGTGAGCCAGAATGGCTGAAGAAATGTCCCCTCCTAGATGGACTGCGTTATCCGAGAGGAGGAATCGATCCAATTTTGAGGCAATTTGGTTCTTATCGGCCCTGCGATTGCTCCAAGTAAAGGTGCCATTGCAGAACGGCATGTCTATGAGGGAAGAGGCTTCAATGAAGTCCTTGAAGTGGCAGTCTTCGCGCTCCAATCTGTGCCTTCCTCCCAACTTTTCCTCTATTTTGGTTATCATGTTGAAGTCCCCTGCCACTATCCAAAGAGGGAATCTTCTGCTATTACTGAGCACGGCTATTGTATCTAAGAGCCCTGTTTTGCTTCCAGCATCTTGTGGGAAGTAAACATTAGATAAATTACCATGAATATTGGAGCCCAGAATGTGGAAGGTCGCCTGAATTAGATGGTGCACTGCATGAAGGTCAGACAGGGTGATGGCCTGTGGATTCCAAGCGATTTCCAATCCTCCTGAGGCTCCGGATGCATCTACTGCTACCGAATTACAGCCAGGCCAAGCCTTCGCGAGAATGCTGCCTAGCGTTGTGCTGTTACACTTAGTTTCTTGGAGAAAGCACATATGAGGCTTTTCCTTTTTGATCATATGCTTCAACATTCTGAGTTTCCCTGGGCTGTTAAGCCCTCTTATGTTCCAGGATACGAGCTTCATCATTAACCGTTAAGGGAGGGCTTGTAGTACTTCGTTAGCTGAGCATATCTGCCTGAGTCGACCAGGATTTTCCCAATTTCTATAGTCCTTTGTAGATCAGTTTTTCTGCCTCTCTTTTTCGTGTTTTTGGGAAGCATATTTCCATCCCACTAGCTGCCAGCTTGTATTCCAAGTTGGCTTTGATAGTAGGCTCTAGAGATGACCATTTCCAACTTGTTGAGTTGGAGTTCTGGTATGGCATCATATGCTTTTTTTTTGCATGCAGCTTCTAGCTCTAGGATATCTAATCCATGCAGATCAATGCTTTCCAGCTCTTCTTCCATGTTTTGCACTTGATCCGTTCCTTCAGTGTTGTTTTCTGAGTTCTGGGGACGTTTCGCTTTCCCATCAACCTCCATGTTGATGATCTCAGGATCATCCTTTCGATTCCGGCTGAGAATGGTGGTGGGGACGATCATAGAGGGGGATTTGGGAGGGGGATGCTGCGGAGGGGCCTGAGTCGAGGAGGACGGGCGATCTGAGAGGGCTTCATCTATGGGGGTTTTGAGTCTCGGAGGCTTGGCCCAGAGCATTGAATCGGTTCTTGGTTACTGGACCATGAGGCCTAGGGGGCTGGGGTTTGAATCCGTTTGAGGGTTTTCTGTGAGATCGCTTTCGGCTGGTGACTTTGGTAAAGCCATATTGAGCAGGGGGATCAGAGGAGACCTGGGGGCTGGGAGGGACATTTTGAGGACAATCCCTGAAGAGATGACCCAGGATGTGGCATTTACGGCAGTGAAAGGGAACATGCTCATAATCGAGAGGCTGGATCCATTCCTCGTCTCGATGGGCAAGAGTTACAGATTCAAGAAGGGCTTCATTGAGCCTAAGAAAGACACATATTCGAGCATAGGAGATGTACTTACGATTTCTGGTTTCTTCTGAAGATCTAATATATTCTCCCAATCCATTTCCAAGCTTTTTGAGGGCCTCTTCTTCCCAGTATTCATCTGGGAGGGAGTATAGCCGAATCCAAACTGGCGCCCAAGATAAATCTTCCTTGTCTGGGTTGAATCTGGGGATCCAACCCTTTAGATAAAGCCCAGCTGAGTTGAAAAAGTATGGTCCTCCTCCTAGAATCCTGAGCTTGTCCTCCAGGTAGTAGAAGATTGCTGTGAAGAAGCCTTTCGGTCCTAACTGGAGCATAACATCCCCTTTTGGCTTCCACTTCGCTGCGATCCACCCGTATAAGGCTCTTCAGTGGGCCAGAACCCAATGAACTTCCCTATGAGGGCATGATCTTGCATGAACTCAATTCTCCCATCGATCTTGTCTCCAGGCAGCTCGATTCTAGGTCTTTCCTTGGCTACTGGCCTGCAGGTTGATGAAGTGACTTTAGGACTATCTTCCGGCTTTTCATTTTCTCTCTGGGGGTTACTTTCTTTTTCTCTGCGCTCTTCGTTATCATTGCTATTGTCCTGGGGCATTTTCCCACCGTTCATAATCCCCCTGTTCACTGACCCGAATAGGACGTCGTGCATCTGATCCTGCGCTGACGGGGAGGGCTCCGACACCCCCCCCTGCGGTTGAGCCATTGAGCGGCTCAGGAGCGCTGTCGAGCTGTTCTGCTGCAGCGATCGTCGATCCTCTAGACGTTATCTGACCTAAACTCTGTCGGCGCCATTGTAGGTCTGTGCAGGCCCAACGAAACCCTAGCAGAGCGATCCGTTAAACATTTTACTTCTGACCAAAGAATTACAAGATATGGTTGTATTCATTTATTCTTTCTCGATGTGATCTTTCACTTCTTGCACCTTTTTCGTCTTGATATGTCCTTCTATCTTGAGAGTTTAAGGAGTGGTAATTCTTGCCAATGCTTTACAAGATATGGTCTGATTCATTTCTTCTTTCTCTGGGGTTGGGTCCTGGCGTATATCCTCTTCTTTTGATGTTTCTTGATCCTTTTCTTCCTCCTCTTCATACTCTATGTAAAATAATTTCTTCTCAGCAACACTTATGACCTTTAGTGCATTTGCTATCACAATTGTAACAAAGCCCCTTTTCTCTTTTTTCTTCCAATTGTTGTGGTGTAACCCTTGTAGGTTGTGGAAGGCTAGAAGAAACAACACTTCCATATTTATAGTTGTAAGGGGTAGACTTCCTTGTTGCCATAAGTTTACTTTCCACTATGTAAAAAAGCCCTTTTACTCTTTCCAATTGTTGTGGTGTTGCTCTAATGAAGGTGTTGCTCTTTGTATCCTCATAATGTGCTATCATTTCCTCCATGAAAATTGACCACATAACAAGTTTTTTACGAGAACAAATCCCTTTATGCCATAAAAATTGATCCAGTTGTAAATATGAAGATGCAATACATACCTTTTGGAACAGTGGTACACCATGTAGATCAAAATATTGCTCCATCTAAAGTATCCAATTTACCGGATCCTTGCCATCAAACTTCCTCATCTTGCTTTTTCTTGATTTTAGGAGCTCAATCTTGAAACAACTGTAACTTTGTACTTTCGGATCTTTAAGTTCTAAAATTGTGACCTGCAGTAGCCCTCTGCGTCCTCTTTCCAATGCCACCAGTCTTATCCAAATTGGATTCTCCAAGGAAGAGTTATGCCAAATCTCCCACACTGACCTGATTATAGACTAGTTCAATAGAGCAAACTTGTACGATGTGCCACGTGTCACTATTTCAACCTTTGGCTTTGAAAAATATATACAAGAAGTAATAGTGCTTTCTATTTCTGTACCTTCTTACGAAATTTCAATCTGATGCTCAGACAGAAAGTTACGATGATTTCCCCAGGTTACCTGTTTGGAATGTAATTTAGGAGTCTACAAAAAGACGAACTTCCTCAGATCATATCTCCACAAATGTAGTGCGAAAATCTCTGAAATTCGGATATGAGATTCAGTGTGATTTCATCTCAAATGGGTTTTTTTATCTTCTGAGACATCGTAGAAAAAACTTTATAGCGAAAATTCCACGATGACCTATTAGGAGCAGCGAAACCCTAGAATCCAAAGCTCTGATACCAAATGTCATGAAACCAGCTCACAAAAAGATAGAAAAGATAGTTGAACGCCTTAGAATTCAGCCTCTTCGAGGTGGAAACCTCCTTTATATTGCACAAATACACAATTCTTGGATGATACAAATGAAAATACCTCCTTTCTATATATAGGAGTCTAAGGGGTCATAATATAGTCAGAGCCGACATAATAATAATAATATAAGGGCATAATAATAACAATAGTGGGCTTCTATGAGGCAAAATAGTAACAATATGGGCACTACATGGGTACATCAATCTAATAATGAGGTTGTACTAATAACAATAAGGGGTTACACTAGTAGTATAGGGGCCTAACAAATCATCACAACATGAAAGAAACTCTTTTCTAGAGTCATCATACAGATCTTACAATTTCTTAATATTTTAGTGGAGTCACTATGGTATCTTTATTCAAAATCCATGGTTTTAATAATGGATCTACCCAGGATCTCATCCTATTTTTGGTTCTCCAAAATTAACGTAATTGACTTGTGCTAGAAGCTCCAAATGCATAATCTTGAAGAATATATAATGTTCATTGAACAAGGCTTTGAAGAACCCGATTCATCTTCAATAATTTAGCTGGAATTGCAACAAACTGCTTTCTAAGAATTTCCCTCGATAACTTCTAGTTTCTCAATAATATTTGATCATTTAAAAAAAATATCAAATTTCTTGAAAATGAATCTTTCCCTAGTGGAGTTGCTAAAGAATGTTGATCATTGGGACTAGTCAAATTCTTAAAGACAACATTTGAGGGAAAACCTTATTCCCTCATTTTTATAGAGGTGGGACTCCTATTTTAAATAAAGAAAATAAAGATAAAATGTAAATGGGAGATAACAGAGAAAGGGTTGAGATTTATATTAAATGGGTATTAATAATGATATAATACAACATTCACATAAACATGAATAAAAGTTGCATATTTATCAAACACCATTTTCTAGCATTATGAACAGTAAAACATCACACAATTGGATAGATGAAATAAAAATGGATTGCATTTGTAGAGAATTTAAAATGCATTCATCCATTTAACTATAGGGATGGAGATCTCGTAGACCATATGAATAGAAAAGGAGACTTGGAAGAGAAAATAAACTACAATTAGGAATCAATCTTAATATCCAAAAGACTCCAAAGTGAAAAGGTTGAATGATTACAAAATGAGAAGAAATAATGAAGTGAAGGAATCACCAAACAAGAAATTTTACTTGCAATGAGGGAAAAGACCTCTCTCTTTATTTACTTGATGATCTTGAATTTGTTGTTGAATTCTTTTAAGTAAAATGTAACTGCTCCAACTATTTATGAACCATTGGAACATGTTAGCCTTTGAAGTTTTTCTATATTGCAAATTTTATCTACCTTGTGATGAAGTCTTGTCAAGGTGCCACAATAATTTCCTGCCTTACTTTGACATTTGAGAATTCTTCTTTAATTTAACCTAAATTAGCACTTCATTGATGTGTTACATTTTCCTAATCATCATCCTTGTTAACATAGTCGAATAACCACTTTTGAATACCTTCGTTTGAAATCACAATGGAAGCTACTCAATCTTATAGCGCAACTAAAAGAAAATTTAAATTTTGAAGACCATGTGGTAGATATCTAAATTCATTACCCATGTGGATCAAGATGTTACTCTGCGACAATGGTGTAATGCTATTGGAACAATGCTCTGAGCTATTAAACTTTTGTGTGATGCAAGGAGACAGGGGGGGCTGACCAAATACTAGCCTAAGTAAACCATGAAAGAGTGTTGGGACAACTAGGAAACTGAGTTTCTAGAGTGAAAAATCAAGAAATATGCCAAACAAGAGGCCTGTGATAGAAGAGTTAGTCAGTTTTGGGTAAGGACAAGATCTACAAAAGGAGTAGAGGTCTCCCAAGAAACGTTGTGGGAAAACGACAAACATTTCCTACATCATCAAAGCACAGGTGTTGACATGAAGGGGGAGTGTGAAAAGCAACATCAATGGAGCACTACATAATGGAACTAGGTATTTAGAAATTTTTGGCACAGTAAAGAGACCTGCATTATAGCCTAATATTGATTGCAGACCTTAGAAAGAAGTCTACTACACAAAATCAAATGAGGAAAAATAGTGGGGATTTAGATCATTAGGAATATAGAGATGGAAGGGAAGTAGAGAGGGGTGCATAGAAGAGAGGAGAGGAATCCATGTCCTAGGAGTGGATTATAATTCTACGTAGAGGGCCCTCCATGCCATAAGGAAGGAGAGATGGTGACAAAGGATAAGTTATTGAAGAAAGTAGTTTGACATTCTTTGAAGAAGAAAATGAGGAAGAAGACTGCCAACTTGAACATGATGATTTTATGCATCCCATTGTACACATTTGGTACATCCCATGGGTGAAACCCATGACCCCATGCACTTTTTATAGAACAAAGGGAAACTTTCCATTGATTACTAGTTTTTCATAGTCACTAGATTCAATGCATACCAGATATTTTGATAACGCTGCAATTAGTGGAAGAAATGGCAGAAGGGAGGAAGAATAGGTTAAAGAAAAAGAGCCAAGAAGGTCCATTAGTAAGATAACCAAAGGGTGCACCCTTATCAAAGGAGGAACATAATTTGAGATAGGAAGGTCTTTCTTGACAAGTATTTGCTACCATTGGCACCACATTAAGGCTACCATTCTTTCATGGAACCTAGGTAAAGGATCCTGGGCAACATTAGTTCGTATGTGAGGAGGTATGGATGGTGAAGCAGGTTTTGGACAATCAAACAACGATTATGCCATTAGAGATAACTTTAAGGGACTATGTATTAACACGGTATATGAAATATAAGCCCACTACACTTCTAGGGTAGTTGAGGACCTTGGTAGACATTGTGAAGGGACTATTGAAGGAATTACATAAGCCTAAATCAGAGTCACAGTGCATCACTATAATTAAGTAGAATGTTGGTGAGTTTGTTTGGGACTTTGATCAACTGTTTAAGGTAATAATGAATAGATTAAGCTTTGAGATCTTTGAAGCATAGCATCAAGAATGGTTCATAGGTGGATTGCTATGACACATTTGGATTCCTTTGACTCAACAAAGGATAACCTCCTAGCTTGAATCTTTGGAAATAACCATTAGATTAGAAGCTATGCGAGGAGGGGAGAAAGAGTTGTAGGTAGGGTGTAGGGACAATCACAATTGGTTGTGTTAATCCTGTAATTACAAGATTTGACCAAAGGAAGGTGAAGCAAGAGGAGGTGTGGTGCACCATCTATAGGAAAGAGGTTCATCACCGGAACAAATGACCCACATTGATGGATTATATATCTATATGTACCTATATATATATATATATATATATATAATATATATATATATATATTATAATATTATATATATATATATATATATATATTATATAATATATATATATATATATATATAGTCATTCTTTTTCTCTTCGATCTAAGTTTTAGAGATTTTCCATGCATCCTTTCTAGTTGAATTGTCCAAAATTTGACAAGGATTTCTTGGAATGAGAAGCTTCAGTTGTGAACTCTCCATAATCTAGTTTCACAGGTTTTTCAGGGTGCTAAATCCATTTATGCATTCAAAAATTTATTTTAAACAAGAAATGCTAGCGATTGACCAAAAATAGTTTCGTTAGATTCCAGCCAAAAAATCCAATACTATAATAGTTATACAATGTCTTGTTTTTCTATTGGCATTGTCTACCAGGGCCACAAATGCGTTTGGAAAGTTATTTTTTGTTGGAATCTGACATTTTTTATTTCAAAAAATCTGATCATAAGAGTGTTTGAATCATTTTTTTGATGGTGGAAATGGATTCAACACCATCAAAAGTCTTTCAACACACAAAATCCTAAAGTTTGACTGCAGTGACCCAAATTTCTCAAAATTTTTGCCAGATTTTGGCAAAGATCATGCCATAATTTTAACTATTTTCTAGGTGAATATGTGGTCTCTTTAGTCTACTCTTTTATATATTTATAGAATATATTTATTTTATCTTTAAATGACACTTTTCAATTTAAAATTGAGCACCGAAAAATTATACATCTATTATCTATTTTTATAGCAAGTTATAGAATACACTTTTCATGGAAAAAAATAAATATTTTATAATAATATATAGATATTGGGAGATTTTAAATTAAAATATTTTTTTAATATTATGTAACCCTTTATAATTGATAAAACTAAAAAAAAAATGTGTAGGTTGTTATAATTAGTGATAATAAGGTTTCAATAGATTAATTTTGTTAGGATATTCCGACACATAGGAAATAGTTAAGTATAACTTGGACTATTGTAGAGTTAGGTAAAGTGTGTTTCTTTACTATGTACTTTTGTAACTTACAATCTGACGGTCACGATATGTAGTGATCTGATGGTTCATTCTCTCCTTGATATTACTGACACTTGATCCGTGGCTTAACACCCGATTGGTCCATGATCTCTATTTAAAGAGCATGGAGGGTCATTTGTAGGTTAACTGTTCATGAGAGAAGCTTATGTAAAATTTCATTCTTTTATTAATAAATTCCCTGAAGTGGCCGCGTTGGCTCAGGCCGTGGACTGTTTCCCTCTTTGAGGGTTTTAACCAGATCAAAAATACTGGTGTATTGATCTGTGATTTGTTTGTGAGCGGTGTCCTTTGGTGTTCTGTCTAAGGAACTTACCCTGTAAATCCATACATGGTATCAGAGTTATTTGAGGGCCGCGTCCATTGGTGATCCAAATCTGAAGCCAGTAGAACTGCATCCGACTGTCGTTTCCTAGATCTACTGTTTCTGACAACTTTCTAGCTGATAGGACTGGTCTATTGTGTTAGGAGCATGTGTTCCAGTGAAGAACCTCTTTCATTTCATGCGAAAAGGTTTCTGGTAGCCCTAGCTATGTCTTTTTTAAGATCTGGAGGTATACAGTGTTTATTTGCAGTTTCTAGTTATTTTCTCTCTGTTTATTATTACGGTTTATTTAGCTTCCTTTTTTTTATTACCGGATCTATACCTTTCATTTCTGCGTATGCTATTTGCCTTGTGACTCTGTGTGATCTGGGCAAATCAGAAACAGAGAGGAAGGATTTTTCTCATGCGTATGCTCTTTTCCGCTGCACCTTAGTGTGATCTCGGAAAATCAGAAACATTGAGGAAAGTATTTATATTACGGGTAAAGCTAACCTCAAGGCGTAAGGCTTGTTTGTGTTTGTATGTCTGTGTTGGGTTTTGTTTTTTTTGTTTTGTAGGGAAAAAGAGCTTTCTCAAGCAAGCACACAACCCAAAGCTTCAGTGACTAAAAAAAACAGCCCCCCCCCTCTCTCTCTCTCTCTCTCTCCTAAACTTTTAGTTTAGCTCACTTGGTCCAAAGCTAATTTATGAGAGTAGAGGTCTTGAGTTCAAGTCTCCTTTTTGTTGAGCTAATTAGATTAAGTTTGGAAAGGGGGCGGAATTTTTCTGCACATTCCCGCACTTCGTCGGCATCTTCATTAATTTTTCTTCATAAAGCCATAACTTCTTCATCCGGGAGCCATTTTCAGAGCCGTTTTTTCTTAACCAGCCTAATTTTTCAAGATCTTTCCATTGGAACACTTAGTTTTAGCATATATAGCTTCATGTTATGTTAAAATGGAAATTCCATGCCAAGTTTTTCTTGATAGCACCAACTACTTCCAATGGTGGTCCTACATTGTGGATTTACTTAGAAGTAAAGGTCTTTACAGAATAGCCTCAGGCCAAGAAACCAAACAGAAAGATGAAGATAAGGCAGCTAAATGGGAAAATAGGCAAGATCAAGCACGTGGGTTGATAGGGATGTCTATTTCTCCAGATCTTAGATTCCATATTGCAGAACTTGATACTCCTGATGAAGCATTGAAACAGATTACTAAAGTTTTTGGAATCAAAAATGAACTTAGAGCTCATCAACTTGAAAATGAGTTGCTTACATTGGACCCCAATAATTTTTCTTGCATTGAAAATTTTTTGTCCAAGTTCAAGACCCTCAGACTTCTCTTGGAAGGTGTTAAGGTTAAGAAAGAAGATAGTAACCTTATCTATTCCATTCTTACTAAGTTGGGACCAGTCTACTCTATGTTTGTTTCCACCTTCCATTCTACAAGAGAATCCTTCATTTCTCAAGGACAAGACTACAAGTCCTCTTCCTTTGATTCTTTTTGTGATTCTTTAATAAGAGAACAAGAAAAACTCTTACACCTTGGTCTTCTTAATCTTGAAAACTCTTCTAATAAAGCGTTAGCCGCCCAGCAGCAACCAAATTCAAAGAATCCTAAGAAGTTGTATCCTAAAAGGAATGGTCCTAAACCAAACAGGGTCCTAAGAAATTTCAGCCTCAAAATGAAGAATCATTTCAACAAAATGATAAGGCAAATAAAAACAAAGGAAAGAAGACTAATAGACATTGCCACTTTTGTAATCGAGATGGCCACTTAGAATCCAAATGCTTTAAGAAGATGGAAGCCTTGGAAGCAGCAATGAAGAAGCATAACATCCATTTGGAGCACTCTTCAACTTCAACTTCATCTTCAGGAATGACACTTTCTGCATGTGGTTGTCAATCATCTCGGTCTGGCTATGCACTAAATGTATCTTCTTCCTCTCATTCTCATGAGTGGCTCATTGATTCTAGAGTTTCTTATCACATGGCCAAAAACAAAGCCATGTTTTCTTCTTTAAATGATTGTAACACCAAAAATATATATGTTGGTGATGATAGATCTCTTAGTGTTGTAGGGACTGGAACTGTTCATATAGACATGGTCAATTTAATGATGTATTATGTGTTCCAACCTTATCCTGCAACCTTCTATCT